>JAEIFU010002688.1:0-39728 GCA_018904235.1 Lordiphosa stackelbergi
ACTTAGTCACTATTTTAAATCGATCTAATTGCGTATGGAGAGGTTTAGACCCTAAACTGTTCTGGGATTTTATTATATTTTGCAAACTGTGTGTGCAATCTTAAAAAAAGGTGTTGCTGGCCGGTGTAAGGATCAGTATTTAGAACAGCAAGAAAGTTATTACTTTCATTATCAGCCTGTATATCTTACAGTACACAAAATTTCATTCAGGCTCAGAAGATCTGTTTGCTCGGGAAAGGCGGAAGGAAGACACGAACACGATAGTGTTGGGAAAACAATCGAAAGCACTATCGAAACTATCCTTCAGTGGTAGTCAGTAATTAGATATTCATCTTTACATCTGAGAAAGTATTTTTTTTTTCAAGTTTTTAATTTTAAATTACCCAAGAAAAAGGCATGAAAGAAAAGGTGTGAGTGTCGTTAACACTCACAAAACTTTGATGTGAAACGGACACACAGATTAGGGGCTTAATTTAAAAATCATTGTATATAAATCAGCATTGGAAATCATTGAAAAATATAGAAGAAAACTAAGAGGGAGTTGAAGTACCAAATAACTCTCTAATAAGCACCATTTTTATTCTGTTAAGTAACTATTTAGTCACTGTTAAGTAACTGTTTCGGCACTGTTTTGTCACTATTGAGTCACTCTTTAGAGTCTGTTAAGTCACTGTTTGGTCACTTTCTGATCACTGTAAAATCACAGTTTGGACACTGTTAAGTCAGTGTTTAGTCACTGTTAAGTAACTGTTCAGTCACTGTTTAGTCACTGTTAAGTCACTGTTCAGTTACTGTTTATTTACTGTTTGGTCACTGTTTCATCAATGTTTCATCACTGTTAAGTCACTGTTAAGTCACTGTTATGTCACTGTTATGTCACTGTTTAGTCACTGTTAAGTTACTGTTCAGTCACTGTTAAGTCACTGTTACGTCACTGTTAAGTCACTGTTAAGTCACTGTTTATTCACTGTTTATTCACTGTTTATTCACTGTTTAGTCACTGTTTAGTCACTTTTAAGTCACTGCTCAGTCACTGTTTGGTCACTGTTTTATCACTGTTTCCCCTCTTTCTACATCTTTCCCGCTCTTTCACTCCTCTTTCACAACGTCACGTGATGCCGAAATCAAATTTTACTCCTACTAAAATCTTCCGTACAGAAATTAAAGATGTTTTACATCAAAAAACTCTTTACAAGAATAATTTTGTGTCTCTTGAACGGTAAATAAGAACAAACTCATAATCATTTTATTATTATTAACGAGAGCGTAAGTTAAAGTCGGCTCTAACCGACTTCGATATACCCGTTACTCATGAAAAAACATGTTTAACAGTGTTCCTGCGTTTCTTAGTGTGACCATCCGTAAAGAATGCAACATATTTTAAGGGTGGGAGGGGTGGTAGCGGGGGGGCTGGGTTCACTTTTTTGTTCATAACTTGATCATCCGATCATCCGATCTCTATCATTTTTTCGGCGATCGATTCATTTTGCTAATTACTTACTATCTCTAGAAGGTAGGAATTGTCTATCTTTAAAACTGTAGGAGATATAACGTTTTTTCCAAATTGCGGGGGCGGGAGGGGGCGTGGCCAAAATTTGAAGCAAACTTGATCTGCGTGCAGTTAAAAGAAGCATTTGTCCCATACATGTCAAACCTCTATCTCTTACCATATCTGAGATCTAGGTGTTCATACAGACGGACGTGACTGACGGACGGAGTTGGCTTTATATATATCAGCTTTCAAATATGTCAACATCACACAGATCGGACGTCTATATCATATAGCTGCCATAGGAATGCTGAATTTGTTTGTGGTATAATATACTTTGAAAAACTCTGGTCACCCTAATCCACAACAAAATGCAATTAATCATGGCATCGTATGGCAGCTATATGAAATGGACGTCCGATCTGCGTGATGTTGACATTTTTGAAAAGCATGATATATATAAAGCCAACTCGCCAAGTTTCAGTCGTAAAGCTTTGAAACTGACTGCGTGGCAAAGCTTTCTTTAAGGGCATCTTTTTATTTGTTTATAACTTAAACAAGTAAGAAAGTCGGTCAGCCCGCATAAATAACTGTATGTGAATGGTCAGCCACTGTGTTCTCTCTTACTTTTTTTCTCTCTCTCTCTCTTTGATGATGAAACGTGTTTTGCGTTGCAGGCGTCTATATTATTTTTTTCTCATAACTGAGAACCGCTCATCTGATTTTATCATTTCTTCGGCAAAAGATAATATTAATATGACTAACTATCTCTAGAAGGTACAAATCATCTATCTACAAAACTGTGGGAGATATGACGTTTTTCGATATTGCGGGGCGGAAGGGGGCGTGGAAATTGAAAATAAACTTGTCTGCCTGCAAGTATAAAAGCGTTTCCCATAAACCTTCTCTTACCATCTGAGATCTGTTTGTTCATACGGACGGGACGACACGACGACACACGGACATCTATAACTCGCTTTGATGCTGCTCAAGATAATTTTTTATATTTTTTTTTTTAAACTATAAAAGTCTCCATTATTTTTGAAAACACCAAAATTTAAGATATGTTTAGGACAATAAATTGTTTGTGCTTAGAAGCTATATCATGGTGGTTAATATTGAGAAAAATTATAAATAATTTTTAGCAACAATTACTTAATATTATTAAATAATTTAAAATCTATAAAATTATAATTTGAGTAGCTACAGTACAATACTTTTCAGCAATATCAACTTGAAAGCTGTCCGATAAACCAAACCTGAGAAATCCCGTTTTTAAAAAACCCTTTTTTTCCATTTTTCCGTTTTTGACGATTTTTGAAATTGTGTATAAAATTAACAAAAAATTTTTGTGCAAAACCGCAAATTACGTTTTGATGGGCATGTCGAGATCTAATTTCGGATTTTGTTGTATTAAAATGAAAAATAAAAATTTTTTTAACCGTTCGGTTTATACAAGAATGACCCATATGTGCATTTTATATAGTTCTTAAAATTTTGTATTAAGTTCAAACTTTTGATCAACTTTAATAGTTAATGTGCTTTCCTTTTGCCTCTAAGACTTTTGCAAGGCGGTTTGGCATGGAATCTGCCAGATTTTGGAGAGTTTTATTGCTTATTAACTCCCATTCTGCAAGCAAAGCGTACTTAAAATGCTTAATTGAGTCGAACTGCCTCCCACCTTTATAAATCCTGGCTGCGAGGATACCCCAGAGGTCCTCAATTGGGTTCAAGTCAGGACTGATAGCCGTCCACTCCAGTACAGGTATTTTTCTTGAAGAAAAATAAGCCTTTGTGGCTTTTGATGTGTGGATTGGAGCGTTGTCCTGTTGAAAAATCCATCTATCTTCGTAAAGATCGTCTGCAAAATCTATTAATTCACTCTCCAGCAATTGAATATAGATTTCTGAGTTTGTTCTTATTGGAATAAAACATAGCCGAGACTTTCCTGCATATCCGAAACAGGCCCAAATCATCAGTGATCCACCGCCGTGATTCCTCTTATGGCGAGTTTCTCTTGGTTTTCTTAAGTCACGCCAATACTTATGACAGCCATCAGGACCATCAAGATTAAACTTTTTTTCATCCGAAAAATAACGTTTCGGAATTCTTCGGTCCAAAATTTGTACCTGTCAGCAAACGCCAAACGAGCCTTAAGATGGCGCGGCAATAGCATCGGTACAGCCACCCGGGAACTATGTTTAAGGTTACAATTTTCAGTTAAAATTTGATGGATCCGTCTTCTACCGACATTGAGCTCTAAATGACGTTTAATACCTGTACAAGACATTTGATTGCTTACAGCCAGGCGCTTAATCTCACGCTTGCACCTATCTTCGATGTCGCTCGGTCTGCCACTGCGTTTAATCTGACCATAGGAGCTTGGATTTTTTAAGAAATTAGCAATCGGGTTTCTGTGTCGAGACACTCTGGAAGCTATTTCAGTGATGGTAGCCCCACCTTCGTTCAATCCTTGGATTCGTCCGCGTTCCTCAGCTGATAAATGTGTTCCACGCGGCATTCTTAGGAAAATTAAAAAATTTTTTTTTTGTGTTTCTGCAACAACTACTTAATTTACTCTCAACTTTTCATTTTTTATCAAAACACATCCAATTTGTTGCACGCCGACCATTAAATGCACACTAATTGGTTTTTGCACATAAACTTATTTCCTAAGAAAATCAAATCTAGCCACTCAAATGTGTGATAACGGTACTAAGAATGATGACCAAAGAAGAATTATGCAAAAGCATTCTAAAAATAGATAACAACAAAAGACTTTTGCATACCTAGAACATATGTTCTGTTACTATTGAGGAAGAAGGAAACGAAAACATATTTGCACATATACTTATTGCACTGAGGTAGTAAGAAGGAACATGTGAACATGGCCAGATCAAGCGAAGTTCGCATATTCAAGAACTTAAACTATGCGGTAGGGGCTGAGTTCTGCAATAACGGTTCCACACAGAGGACTATTACATGGATCCTAAAGGCGAGAGGAGATATGCTGCGGCTAAATAGCAACCCCAGAAACACGGTAAACGGTGGACTGTGCTCGCTTTGCAACTGGAAGGAGATAGAGGACATGCATCATTATATCGGAAGATGCCCTATTTTGAAAGAGTTCCGATGTCAATTTTTTAAGAAGGAACTGCTGGAGACAGAGGAGGTCGTCGCGGCTCTGGATGGAGCCATGGGTTGGGCAAACCTGGCGGATAATATTGAGGGTGCTATAGTATATAGGAGAAGTATAGTAAATGAGGAGTTTTAATATACTTAAGTTCATGTACAACAGCTCTATTTTATTTATGTCAAGTTTTTATATTTGTAAAATGTTTTAACTTTTAAAGTTTTAAGAGCCTGGGATGTCCCCCCTTAAGAGTGAAAGATCTGCTATCTCGTGACGAGCGGGGAAGGCAGGTGGTGTAACTCGTAAGGGTAAGTCTTCCTGTAGCTCACTTGGATTAACATAAATGCTATGTATAATATTTTTCGATTACGGCTGACGGCAATTAAGCCATGCCTAAATATGCAAAATGTTTTATTTTATTTTATTAATAATAAAGAACAACTACTACTACTAGTGTAGTTTGGAATGGTGATCTCAAAAATCAATTTCAAAAATTTTTTCATGGCTTCGTTTTTGAAATATGAATTTTTATCACTTTTTCGGTAGGTGCTCTTACATTTTAAGCCATATCTGACTTCATAATGGACAGATAGAGTAAAGCAAGATATGAATCGAAAGGCAATTGAACTGCCAGTAATTGCGTAGAACATTGTTTTTAAATCGGTATAGTAGTTTGGATACAATAATCCAAAACATTTCAAACAATTCAATTTTTTACTCAAAAATGCAAGAAATTTCATTTTTAAACGCCCAGAAAAAATATAAAAAAATCCAAAAAAAATTATTTTTATTTTTTCTACTTAGGAAGACAATAAGGTATTGGTGAGGAAAATCGTGTAACACGTACCGTAAATGGATCAAATTGAGTAGAGGAAATAACATTCAAATTTGGGTATATTTTGTGTACACAAAAAATAATCTTGTATTTTTCTTCGTCTTTTGGTCACTTTATGAAGTTAGCGAAAAGCCAGAACAAAAATTATAATCAAGAACCGAACAAAAGTTGAAGCAAACGGACATTTATTTTTGAATAATCACCAAAATACGACATTTTTTTGCACTAAATTGCTCACAGCTCCTGTGTTTGTTCATAGATTTTGATGATCGTTATCTGGTTTTCTTCGTAGAAGTGCGATTCTTTAGTGGAAAAAATAAAAATAATTTTTTTTGGATTTTTTTATATTTTTTCTAAGCGTTTAAAATTGAATTTTCTTGCATTTTTGTGTAAAAATTGAATTTTTTGAAATGTTTTGGTGTATTGTATCCAAACTACTAAGCCGATTTAAAAACATTGTTCTACGCAATTACTGGCAGTTCAATTGCCTTTCGATTAATATCTTGCTTAACTCTATCTGACAATTATGAAGTCAGATATGGCTAAAAATGTAAGAGCACCTACCGAAAAAGTGAAAAAATTCATATTTCAAAAACGGAGCCATGAAAAAGTTTTATAATTGATTTTTGAGATCACCATTCCAAACTACACCAAAAAAAATTTCAGTAGAAATGGGTCTTTTTGGCTGTAAACTAGTGTAATTTCTCCACTTTAATATATGGACTCGATCGTAACATCTTGATACTTTTTTCAGACGAAGGCCATTTCGATACTTTTCATAACCGTATAATACTAAATATGGTGATCTTCTTTCTGTGCACAAAGTTCAAAGTCCCGATGGGAATTTCAAAACAGAATTGGATAAAAATAATTCACATTTTCCTCAGTTTTTGCTTTTGGCGGCACCCATGGAAAGATTATTTCAAACTTAATTTCAAAATTGTTCTTCTTATTTCAACAATGTAAACGCTCGTTTCTGTTTCATTCTAAATGTACTAAACGTTTTATTATGGAGTAGGAAATGATTCCTTTTCCATGTTACACACTTTTGCACAAACTTAATAGAGAGTATATTAAGTATTTCTTACAGAGTTTCTTACAGAGTTTAAAAAGTATTTGCCGCAAAAACCAATAATTTGACCAATCCTAAAACATGGCAAACATTTCAGTTACACCAAACTAGTGTTTTGTTTTCATACTCTCGGCAAGGGTATAAAATGCTTTGCGCCAAAAGTAGCACAAGCAAACTTTTCGCCAAGTTAAGGGTCAACAACTGAAGCCTGTTCCCCCTTGTCCGTCCAAGCAGTTGAGATAAAAAGATGTAACGAAGATGGGAGCGAAAATAAATATGAAACACAAAGGAGTACAAAAATATGCAAATAGCAAAGTAAATAAATATTTAAGATTGTTCGTGGGTTGGTGAAGCGAACTATAAAATTTATCAAATTATTTATTACCATAAATTGTAACCTGAATGCAAATGAAGACCACAAATGGGAGCTTGCTTTGTGTGCTTTTAGTGTTATATTTAAACCTACTTTATTGACCTGCCACTTCTCACCATGTCAACAAAGTGACGAATGAATGGGCACAATTATGCTATTGTTCCATTGGCAAAAAAAACTGTTTGTTTGAATGAAAGTTATTTCCCATTGGGTGATTTTCAGACAAAATTATAATAAATACAAATGATATCCATTTTTAAATCATCTTTGCCCTCCACTTGCGCTGAATTTAGCATTTAATGCAATGCAATTCCACTCCAATTTGTTGCAGCTGAGCTGAGTGGGTGAGCTAGCGAGCGCCTAAGCTGATTGCATAAAAACAGCAATCGGAATGATTTGCCAAGCTGACTGGGCAAATTTTTCATGCGCAGACTTGACACTGAAAGATAACGATAGCTTCAGCTCACGCAATGAGCAACGCAGCGGGAGCAGGTTCATCCCTAGCCGATGGGATTTCGGATGGTAGGAAGTTGGCAACGACGACGACAGTTGTTGCTTCCTGCATCTTTTGTCGCTTGTTATTGTCAGTGTGGATGGGAGGCTTCTCCAGCGCCAGCGCCAGCGCCAGCTTGCCCAGCGCCACTTCCTGCTTGTTAAGCAAGCGGAGTCGGAGACGGAGGCAAAGGCAACGATGTCGACGTGCAAATTTTTTTATTTGTTTGATTGTTGAATGCGATTTTTTCTTGAGTTTTTCATAGTTCAGCTTTAAAGCCGTTGCCGTTTGACTGCTTTGCTTTTACATTTGACATTTTTGGATGCCGCGGCATCTTCCATCTGTCCACGAGGCTCTCATCGATGTATCGCGAGATTCAGGCGAGATTCATAGGCATATTATGTACTGTCTGTTCGCTTCAATTGAAAATGTTGCCAACGTGCTGCTCACTCTCAAATGCTAATTAGTGTCAACGACTTTGTTTTTCTTTTTTGGGCTTTTTTTACGGTTGACCGTTTGGCAATTGAAGTTGCACTGCAACAACATCGACAACTCAGCAAATTGTCTAAGGTCGCTCACAAACTAAACATGAAAACGTAAATGCCTCATACCAAATAGGCCAGTTGGAGGCCTAATGCAATCAATTTTGCAGCTAACCATAAAAAGTTTTATTTATTTAATTAAATTCTGTGTCATTGACCTTCGCCTTGCAATTAAAAACCTTTACACAACCGGTCACTTTCAATAGCTATTGGTGTTCACATTCATGGATAGCTTAAAGGCTGTTGCAGATTTGGTTATTTGTTTTGGAAGTTTAGGGTTTATTTACCTCCACTCTTAGGAAGATTCGATAAAGATAATGTGACAATTTAGCAAAGTCTACATGTCTAAACCTTTTAACAAAAATTGGAAGCCAACTCGAGAGTATCACTAATCGGCTTGTACCATACAAACTTTACATAATCCACCTTTTTATGAAATGTTTCTTGTGTCCAATGAAGAAGCTGTTTAAAGCATTGCGATTCTATACTTATAGTTTCCTACAGCATGCCGCGTGGTGAAAGAAGTTTACTATGCCATTGCATCATTATCCAGCAGCAACATTAAGTGTAAGGACCCCAATGAAGTCATTCGGGTCCATTATAAAATTGCGATATTCCCGAAGGTTAAGGGAGCTATTGATTGCACCCAAGTACAGATTCAAACGCCAGGTCACCAGACCATGCCGTGATATACCGTAACAGATGGCCTGGTTCATTCCATGATAGCAATTTTTTTAATAACAGTCTTTTGTGCGACAGTGCACTTTGGGCGAAATGACGATTTTTCAAAAAGTGACTTCAATTATTAAAAGTGAATTTTTCAGCTAGATTAAAAAATATTTTTTTTTTCGGCCGTGTGGCAACTCTTCTCTTGTGGCAGCTCTCTAAAGTCCGCTGATATATCAATGCACGTCCTTGTGAAAGTTGAAGTAATCAGTTCATTGTATTTGCAAAGTAAATAAATAGGCACAGCTTCGATGTTGTTGTTGTCTGTTGTTTTGTTTATTGATTTGGTGGAGAGTAAAATAGCAAATGCAATTGTGTTCCGTGGAGTAATACTTTTGCGGCGCAAGTTATTTGTTAAAGTCCCTGGTATAGTTGCGCTTCATCGAATAATAAGCATTTTGTTAGGTGACATAGTTTTCGCACGAAACTCTGATCGATATTTGGAACAGCAACAATCATTTCGATTGTAGATGGCATAACTGAATACATTAAAAAGAGATCAACAAAAACGATTTAAGCATACAAAATAGAGATCAAGTTGAAGCCAAATTAAAAGGATTTGTCTCTCATAATGCCAAAGATATCTCTCAATATGTAAAACCACGTACTCAGAATGGCTTTTGAAAATTTTGGAATTGAAAATTGATCATGAAAATACCGCAAGATCATCACCCTCCAATTGGGGCCCCCAAAAAAGGAGTTATTGTGGGGGGGGGGTTTGAGATAGGAATTAATTGGCTTTCGAACTTGCCTTACAGACTAATTTGCGGTTGGGAAGGGACAAGTGGCAGTAGGCGTGGTTAATCCACATAAGTACATAATAGAGAGCTGCACGAGTAAGTAAAAAAGTAACATGTTACTACTCGCCGAGTACGATTACAAATGAATATGATTACTTTTAATAAAATTAGGCAACGTGGCATCGTAGCATCGTCTGATTTATTCTTCAATGTTTTATTCGGTCATATAGGCTTTGCTATCTGAGTTTTGTTTTTCTCGTTCGTTTTAAACAATCCGTTTGTTCAAAAACCATTTTATTGTTCAAGCCGTTCTGTGCGTGTCGTGTTTGCGTGTCTTGAGAAATTTTCCAAATTATCATAATCAATGACCGCAATGGATATAGTGAATAAAATAAAATCAGGTGAGTATTAGACAAAATTGAAAAATTTTAATAAATATGCAATGAATTATAAAAGGTGAATATTCAACAATTGACGGAACTGAGGGCAAAATTCTACTACGTCTTCAGACGTAGAGGCTGATGATATTTTCGCTGCATATAAGGATATAAATAAAGCAACCACTCAATATTCCGAAAGCGTAGTTAACGTACAAATGGAAATGTACAAGTTAGCTAATTTTCCAGAACGAAATATTATGGACTGGTGGAAGATACATGGAAAAGAATTCCCGATACTGGAAAAACTGGCACGAAACATTTTATGCATCCCAGCATCCAGCGCGTCCAGCGAAAGATGTTTTAGTTCGGCAAACCGAGTATTAGAAGACCGCAGGACCAACGTAAAAGGCGAAAATGTGGATGCCATATTATTCCTACATTCTAATGAAACCGACTCTACTTAAAAGACACTGCAAAACATTATACAGATTACACCTCTCACTTGTTAATATGAATTATTATTATACAAAAATAATATACAAAGTATTACAAACATCACCCAAATCTTCCTGATTCTTCTTGTACTATATAAATTGTATTTAATTTATTTAATAAAATTAAATCTTTATTGTCATAATCATGGTAATGTAGTTTTGTGTGATCATTTGTGGCTTTGAAAATCAGTTTCTTAAAAATTTAGCGGTTTTATTACCATGGAGATCCCCCATCTGCAAATTGCGTTTATGCATTGATCCTGGCTTGACTGGGAGTAAATTTAATTTGGCCTTCTTACTATTTGAATCCTCTATGGTATTTTTCCGCGATTTAATGATTTGTCAGTCACGGAAAGTGGTTTGAAACATTCATTATGATCTTGGCTATGTTCTTTAGCATCATCAATGGTGTTTATCGCGGTTCAGTATTGTCATAATCATGGTAATGTTGTCTAGTGTGATCATTTGAGACCTGGAAAAGCAGTTTCTTAAGTATTTAGCGGTTTTATTACCATGGAGATCCCTAGCCTCACATAATGAATAAATATATACTTTTTGAAAAAAAAAAAATTAATTTGAACAAACTTACGTTTTGTCCATACCATTTCAGTGGCCCAATTGACGACAATTAAGCTTAACCCCCGCACGAAAGAGTGGGAAAGTTCAGTTCTGACTTTACTGCTGACGACAGTAACTAGTAGATGATGACTGCCTAGCACTAATAGCTTTTTAGAAGATCTTTAGCGCAGTAGCGCAACATTCCATCACTGCTCCACAGTTTTCAGGTATAACAAAAATATATAAGCTTTTGATAAGCTACTAAGAACCATTGTTTTTAAGTTTTTTTTACTGCTGCTTGAATTTCCAGTGTCGAAAGAAAAGCAGCAAAGCATATCGACAGTCTGTTTGAAAGTATTTCTTTTAATCTACTGCGACTTCCGTATGTTTGCTTCAACTCTTTAGCATAATCCTATGCGGTTCTGATTTCTGTTTGCAGAAGCGAATTCATTTCGTTTAATGCCATTCTGGCATTCCTCTTCCTGCACTGCACTTACTCAATCTATTTGCGCGTTTTTCAACTTTTCTATCTCGTTAGCTACGCAAGCATCAGGTGCCTTCGTTTTTTTTTCATTTTCAATTCCGGGACTAAAGCATGCTGTTAATTTAATTGCAATTTGTATGCTGAAAGAACATTGCTCATATGGCCGCCTGCTTGTGGTTATCCCTTCGTCATGTGTAGCTAAATTTTCTTTCAAAATTGCATGTGGGGACGAGGGCGTGCCCTCTTTTAGTATGCATTTGCATTTTAATGGCTGTACATTTTCTGTATGCCACATTATACCAATTTGCTTGCCACGCTCTCCTCCTAACTCAGTATGCAACCAGAGGCGGAACGAAGTGTGAACTTAACATTTCTTACCAGTAGTTGAGTGACCTTTTGAACTAAGACATGGGAAGTCGCTTTGAGGAGTGTGTGGCCATATTTCACTATATTTTTAGTGCCAGGCATATTTCACATTTCAAACCATTTGAAGATAAACGTAAACACTCTTACGTTTTCTTTGTTAAATTTGTTGGCGGAAGCGTTATACGTGTGGCTTTGAGTTCAGGCGTTGCCACTTGAAATCGATTTCAACCTGGGAATCTTTTCCGCTGACATAGTAACCAAACCAGCTGCCATTTGCTGCAAATCAACGGAAACAAGTTTCCTTTTCAGACGGCGGCAAATGTGGGCCACCGCCCCACCATCAACTTCAATTCAGCGAATTACGATGCATGTGCAGAAGAAGACCATAAAATGGGGCCACGCAAGCAATTCAAAAAGACGGGGCGTATGCGTAATTTTTCAAATGTTGAAAATCATCAAAGCAAAGCGAACGTGTGAAAAAAGCAGACTTCCGAACTTTAAGTGGGGTCTGATTTTTGTTGAAAGTCGTAAAAGTTTATTTAATGAAATCGTAAAAAAAGTCAACAGCATTGAGAAAAAAAACACATTTGGTCAGCTTATTAGAAAGCTCAAGGACAATTCGTCCACGTGAAATTATAATACTGGCCAGCTGTCAGATGCAATTACAAGCAAACATGAAACATGGGACAATGCAACGTAAGTTCACAAAAATTCAACAACAATCCGAGAGAGTAAAGATAAGTTCAGCTCCGCCTAAGCTTGTAGAGCTTTGAAGATGGCAATTTTTGAAATGTTTGACAGAATTGTCATACAACAATTTCACTTTTGTTGCGAGCAATGGACCCATTCACCAAACAATTTCGGATTAAGATTTGTGCTTTTACCTGCTGAATGCAGAGCGATTAAAAAGTACTCGAACAAAAAGTCAAGATTATAATCTTCAATCAAAGAGAAATAGTGTCAGAAGTCAACAGAGACGAGATAATCTTAACCCAAGATTATATTCTCAATTTGAATCTTAGTCTATCAATCTCAAATAAAGATCGCTTACACTCATCTTTAAGATGAACCGATCTAATTTTTTAATATGAAAAGAAGAGACAAAGATAAATTACACTGGGCAACAGTCAAAAAAACTACCAAACTACACCATACGGAATCGATTGTGCTACCCGAACTGAGTAAATCCCTATCAGCGTTTGGTTAGATTGGAAGTACTTTCTTTTATGGACCCTCACAGTTTTTGAAATTGGGTGTGACAACAAAAAAAAGGTGTCACTAGTTTTGGGCAAACAGCTCATAAAGTTTTAG
Source organism: Lordiphosa stackelbergi (assembly GCA_018904235.1). Lineage (NCBI taxonomy): Eukaryota > Metazoa > Arthropoda > Insecta > Diptera > Drosophilidae > Lordiphosa > Lordiphosa stackelbergi. The sequence continues at coordinate 12,997 of JAEIFU010002688.1, forward strand.
TGATAGCTGCAAACTGTCTTTGGCAAAGTTGTAGGTGACAGTCCGCAGAATAAATTATTCTCACAAAGGTTTTTAAAAAATTTATTTTTTTCGGCAGTATTTCTTAAAAAACTTTTTTTCAAAAACGTATTTTTTTTTCTTTTTCGAGTATAACTTTTAAAAAATCAAAATTTCATTCAAAATGAAGCTTTTGAAATACCAAACAACTCTTATAAACAAGGTTTTACAATCTGGACACTTCTACATCCTCTAAAACGGTCCCAAAAAGTGTGTATTTCCAAAAAAATTCACTATTTTGTTGTCATTGTTTGTTATGTACTCAAGTTTTTTACCAAAATATCTGCCAATTTAATTTTTTTTAAGCTTTTAGAGCAAAACATTACGCGTTTTACTTGTAGTTATCCATGTATTAAGAAAAAAATGATTTTTGGACGGTTTTTCGAAAATTCTGTAATTTATCAGCAAAAAGGTTACCAATTTAAGACTGTATAAAATATTTTAACATGCTAATACATTTTTTAACAAATTGTACCTCGGGTGATTGAACACACAGCGTGGCCACTTAGTTTACTCGGCTATTGACCGTCACCTTTAAGGCGCTACCAGTCGCTTATACTGAAACTGGTTGCTCCTAGAAATTGACGGCCAATTGTTGAGTGAGCTAAGTGGTCGAAAGCTTCATTAGAACGAATAAGTTGTGGTTTGAGTCCCAGGGGCGAGTTGTGTTTTTTTTTATTTTATTTTTAGGATCATTTAAAAAAAAATGTTTTTTTCTTTCTTTAGAAATTAGCTTTTGCACATCCGGTCACATCACCAGCTATTGGCGCCAGCTGTCAAATAAGTCTAATTTTGGGAATTTGAATTTTTTTAATTTTGTTTTGATAAATTAATTTAATAACATGGAACCACCAAAACTTTGTGGGTTTATTATTACATAAGGGGAATAAAGTTCTTGTGGCTTAACTCAAATTTCCGAGATTAACATAGGGGAGAGTGGGGGTTGTGATCACAGTTTTGTTTTTCGAACATAATTTCGCCAAAAATCAATATTTTTCGATTTGTAAATTTTGTATTTTAGGTAAAAGATGCACAAAACTTTCCTCATTTAACTAAAATTTTGGGGGTTTTTTTATTTCATATTGAAAAAAAAAGTGATTTTTTGACATTTCGAAAATTTGTGGGGGGTTGTGAGCCTCCCATCTAAAAGTTCAAAATTCGTGTTTTTAAGCCATTATTCTTTATTAAATGAAAAAATGAACAATTTTTCTCATATTCTGAATTAAGAAATATCTATGAAGAGTGCAAATTGATTGACGGCATCAGGTTTTTTTTTCTTTTATATACGAGCTGTTCTTTTGTTTTCCTTTTTTAATGTTTTTTTTACTTCTTTGGAGAGTTTTTCCTCTGTTTTATTGCGCGTCATAGCAATATTCTCTTTGAAGAAGAAGGAGTATACTGATAGGCTGCTTGCCAAAAGTTAGGTAATAAGAAGGGAGACACATGACATAAACAAAAGCTTACTTTTTTTTTTGTGGCCAATATTCGAGTGGCTCACAACCCCCAGCGGCTCAGAACCCCCATTCTCCCCTAGATATAAAACCTAGCAGAGACTGTTGTAGTTGATTTAGATGAAGTCGAACCTTTGCTTACCTCTGAAGTGAGTTGTGTGAAATGAAAACGATTGCATTTTCACTGAAGACAGGTCAAATGATTCGCTTACAAGAAATGTACTCAATTCAATAGATTTGAGCTAAGCTGATTATTATAGAGAAGAAACTATACACCAACTGCAACGAAAACTTTTGAAATCGGAACAAGTGTCTCCGACAATCTTTAAAGTTGGGTATATTACAAAATTGCAGCAAGGGTCAAAAAGGTGAAATTGTTATAAAGGATATGGATCGGCCTGCAGGCATCTTCGAAAAAATCAATTCACCTTGCCTCCAATCAGAATCCCAATGATTTGGATGACATGATCACGTTGGTGAAAATTATGTTAGTGGGATGTAGAAAAACACTTTAATAATGCTTTCTTCCAAGAATTAATCATTAAAATAATGCTTTTAATCTTCTTTTTACCGACCTTAAGAGCAAATATTCTGCAAACTGTATTCTAACATATCGGCTTATCCTGGATGTGTTGGAGAACTTTTTTGGTTCATTAAGAGCTCAGGGGGTTTGCATGACTATCTTGACCAGCAATAGCCTGTTAGGACACCATACTGGCGCGCTGTCAACTGAAGGACTTTGCATGCGGAACTATATTGCAGACTTGGAAGTACCGGAGGCACCAATGACGGGTTGTACATCTCTTTATTGTTTTCATTTCTTAAAATATCTCTTGTATTCTTTTAACAGCACTAATTCTAACACTCTTTAAAGGCGCAGGCTACATTTTTTACCGACTGAAGCAAACTATGGATGCAGTGCCCACCGTTAGTGACCTATACTTGGGTGGACCACCTAAGCGAAGGCAGCCTCTGCAAGCCGTCTGCTAAAATTGAGCACAAAAGAGATTTGTTGGAAAAAGTTAAAAACAAATGAATGGAGGCACAGTACTGTGTATTGACCAATATTGAAAAAAATAGGGGGAAGCTAACCCTTGGAGCATGATATATGCCTGTTAGTGTTTTATATGGCAGCGACTTTGATCAAACTCTCCAAAATAATGTTAAAAAAATAATATTCATAACTCGAAAGTATAAAGACGCTACCATGGCAAAAAAAAAAGTTTTTCTTATTAGAACTATTTTTTCGATCGATCGTTCCTATGGCAGCTATATGCTATAGTCTTCCGATTTGGATCAAACTTAACAGAATTGTGTGTTATTATAATACACTGTGGAACAAAATTCAACTTTTTTTCTAGCCTGGGATTGAGACCAATAAATTGTGAAACTAGAGGCATCAGGTAGCAATTCCTCATACCCAGTTTTTCTTGAGCACGTCAAGTTCGCGTTTAATGGGCACATTTATACTTCCAACACACAGTTACAACATCTGTTGCTGGTCAAATAAAGATGAGAGCTAAAATTTTGGAAAATTCACCAAAGATGAAGGGAGTCACCACCATTGTTATTCCGAATTCCCACCTCCAATGGACAAGCGGTTAGTACCCCGCCCATAGAGGTCCAACTTAGAAAATGGAATAAATTGAAAACCACTCGACGGAATTTTGTAAGATTTTAAACATATTGAGATGCTGACCAATAAATTGAGTCCTCAAGAGATGGTAACATGCATCGAAAAACCGCGATAGTAGGTACCACATTTGACAGCACCCATTACCGAGTTCGATATAAACCATAAACTAGAAATCAAAATAGACCGAACTGCGTTTTTAGATTCACCATCGAAGCCTTAGCTCGCGGACTATGGATATCTTTGCACAAGCAATTGCCTCAGAACAACATTGACCACTTGGGTATCAAGGGCGTCTTGAAAATAATGCAAAAAATTCTATGAATAAAATTCGTCATTTGCACTAGGAAAAAGTACAATTTGGTTTCAAAATGTCTTTGGTGGACAAACCGCGATACGTTAAGATGCCTTGAATTGAAGTATTTTAATGACATGATCTGTTTTTCTGCTGGTAATGAAGCACTCTACTAATAAGATTAATTTCATAATTTTAGTGAAGCTTGTTTTACCTAAATGGTCAATGTTGTTCTAAGGCAATTGCTAGTACAAAAACGACTATAAACCGCGAACCAAGGATTCGTTGGTAAAACTGAAAACGCAGTTCGGTCTATTTTAATCTGTAGTTTATGTCCTATATGAACTCGATAATGGTTGCTGTCAAATGTGGTACCTACTATCGCGGTTTTTCGATGCATGTTACCATCTCTTGAGGACTCAATTTATTGGTCAGCATCTCAATATGCTTAAAATCTTACAAAATTCCGTCGAGTGTTTTTCAATGTATTCCATTTTCTAAGTTGGACCTCTATGGGCGGGGTACTAACCGCTTGTCCATTGGAGGCGGGAATTCGGAATAACAATGGTGGTAACTCCCTCTAACTTTGGTAAATTTTCCAAAATTTTAGCTCTCATTCTTATTTGACCAGCAACAGATGTTGTAACTGTGTGTTGCAAGTATAAATGTGCCCATTAAACGTGAACTTGACGTGCTCAAGAAAAACTGGGTATGAGGTGTTGCTACCTGATGCCTCTAGTTTCACAATTTATTGGTCTTAATCCCAGGCTATTTTGAGTGTTCCACAGTGATATTGATGAAAACAAAAAAGTTTTTCATACTAAGAGTTTTTTCAGAACTTTCCTTTCTATGGCAGCTATACTATATAGTTGCCCGATTTTCAAAAAAACTTGCTGAAATTATGTGAAAGCATAGAAAACTTATAAATACGAAGATTGGGAGCGATAGCATTAAAAACAAAATAGTTTTTCTCACTCAAACCAATTCTTCAACCAATCGTTCCTATGGCAGCTATATGCTATAGTCATTCGATCCGGGCGGTTCCGACAAATGTGCAGCGTATTTATACCAAACGAGAGCGTAAGTTAAAGTCGGCTCTAACCGACTTCGATATACCCGTTACTCATGAAAAAACATGTTTTACAGCGTTGCCGCGTTGCTTAGTGTGACCATCCAAAAAGTATGCAACATTTTTTGGGTGGTAGCGGGGAGGGCTTGGTTCACTTTTTTTGCTTATAACTTGAGAACCGTTTATCCGATCTTTATCATTTCTTTGGCAAATCGATTCATTTTGCTAATTACTAACTATCTTTAGAAGGTACGAATCGTCTATCTTTAAAACTGTAGAGATATAACTTTTTTCCAAATTGCGGGGGCGGGAGGGGGCGTGACCAAAATTTGAAACAAACTTGATCTGCGTGCAGATAAAAGAAGCATTTGTCCCATACATGTCAAACCTCTATTTCTTACCACCTCTGAGATCTAGGTGTTCATACAGACGGACGGACGGACGGACGGACGGACGGACAGACGGACAAGGCTAAATCGACTCGGCTGTTGATGCTGATCAAGAATATATATACTTTATATGGTCGGAAATGATTCCTTCTGCCTGTTACATACATTTGCACGACTTTAGTATACCCTTTTTACTCTACGAGTAACGGGTATAAAGACTTCGTGCAAAGTTGAACCAAACTTAGCTAGCTTAGCCGTCCGTCCGTCTGTCCGTCCGTATGAATAAACAGATCTCAGAGATGGTAAGAGATAGAGGTTTGACATGTATGGGACAAATGCTTCTTATACTTGCAGGCAGATCAAGTTTATTTTCAATTTTTGCCACGCCCCCTCCCGCTCCCGCAATTTTGAGAAAACGTCATATCTCCCACAGTTTTGTAGATAAATGATTAGTACCTTCTAGAGATAGTTAGTCGTTAGTAATATGTATCTATTTGCCGAAGAAACGATAAAGATCGGACGAGCGGTTCTCAAGTTATGATCAAATAAGTGAATTACCCCCGCCACCCCTTCCCACCCTCACACAACCAACGCACAATCTTAGAGAGAGAGAAAGAGAGAGAGAGAGAGGGGGAGAGAGAGAGGGGGAGAGAGAGAAACTAAGAGATGAGCGCAGCAGCTGCAATGCATTTAGCTCCTACTCTAGGTACAGAGTATAAATATAGTCGGGCTTGACCGACTTTCTCACTTGTTCGTATCATGAGTGTACCCATTGCTGGGCCAGTCCTTGTGAAATTTTTTATTTGTTTTCAAGAAATATGAAATTTCATCAGAAATCGCAAGTCGTAAGTTAGGTATCGCTAATCGTAATTATCTGCTGAAAGGCCCCAATTCAAATAAGTGAGCGATATGTATCTTTGAAATACATTTAGTAAACAAATACCCAAGTTATATATTGGTAAACTTATATTGCCAGCGCGACTTTCTGAAGTTAAATCATCCCGTTGCTGTCCCTCGCAAGGGTATAAAGATGGTTTGAATCTCAATGAGTTTCGGTTGTCTGTTTGTTGTCGGGCTGCCTCTGCCGTCTTCCATTCACTCAGATTTGCATTTGTCAAAATTTTATTGCAATCTGAAACGATACTTGTATTGTCATGGCAAGTTGCAGGTAATTCACTTGGAATTGCAGTTGCCGGGGGGAATTTTAAATATATTTCACTTTGTGGAAACACGAAACTAAAAGCAGAGCCACCATGTTGGAACTGATGTTAAAGCTGCAGCAGTGAAATCTTTGGCATTCGAAATGTGTTTATAATGCCAGTCGGATAATTTTATTTATATTTTGCGATGGGAATTGCTGGGGTTAAGTAGTGTGGGATCGAGGTCATTGTGGCAATTGTATGAGCCTAGGTGAAACTTAGGATGGAATTGCATCGATAGCCAGACGAGTATATCATTGGCACAACAAAAGATGGTTCAGTGGTAAAATTATGCGCCGCTCTTGCTTTGGTTTGCTTTGGGGTAATTTTCGCATTTCCAGGTACCAGTTTTTCCATCATTATTTCTGCGGTATTTCACTTACTGGAAATACGCCACTGCACGTGCCTGGGCCCAGAGACAAGACTCGGTGACACGTGCGTCTGTCGTTCGTCAACATCATCGATCCAACAATGCCCGTCGAATTTGCATATCTGTTGAAACAACCCGAGACATCCACTCCCTACACTCCCCTGGGTGAATACTTTGTGTAATTTGGCGCTTTGGCAAGTGAAGAAGCCAATGCAAATGGTCATTAGACACAGAGTTGGTCTTGCCGGGTGCAGCAGCCTTATTGGCCAGCTTATGCAATCTTGTAAAAGAAACCACAATTATTTAAATTGCGCTTCGGAGATGCGTGGAATGTCCAATGCTTGGCGTTCCTCTTACTTTTTCGGCACAAGTATCCGTATCTCTGTATCTTTCCATTGTTGCGTGTGGCTAGTTTCCTTGACATCTTCTTAAGTGGCCATTTCATTCCCCTCGACCTGATCCCCTCAAATCTGTTTAATTCCTATTGGCCCCAAGTCACAGGCACTCAAGCGAATTGTCTCAAAGAACAATTCTGATTTGGATCTAATTGATGATTTTATTTTGAGGACTTTGTAATTGAGTTTGCCATTCGAGGGGGAGATAAGACATTAAATTTCGTTTAAATTTTTACCAATTTTTCGCAAGACCAAATTGTATTGGCTTGAGTTTTCTCTCATTTTGATGCAAATGAACAACAAACTGGAAAGTAAAGGTCAGACGATTCGTTGAACGTAAATAACACCAAAACGGAAATCCATTCGAAGCGAGGGAAGCCGGCGAGATGACAACTCGACCGAGAGCAAGGCCAAATTAAACCAAGCCAAAGCCGAAACCCAAAACTTGTTAAAATCAATTAAGGGCAATCTCTGCGAAAACAGAAAGTGAAAGAACGTCCAACAAATGACAGCTGAGATGCAGGCCAATCCAGTGTTGGTTACGTAAGCAGCGGACAGGACGCAGCAGGCATCACAGTTATGAAAGATGAGGCTGAGTGACTGCGGTTGCACTTTCAACCGCCAAAGTGGTGCGATAATCAATGCGATTTATGGTGACTGCCAAACGCGTGGCAACTCGCCAAAAGGATGCCCACCCCTCCACCCTCGACTATTAGGTAAGCGGGCAGACGAAGCGTAAATTGAACCAAAGATAAATGACCAGTCCGACAAGAGATTGAGATTCCCATCGCAACTTTCGCTTTTGCGAGTCTGCAGTTTGTGGTCGAAATTAATTTAAATGCTAACCAGAGGATCTTGAAACAAATCGAATGAAGCTTAAGTGAGTTACGACAGCGCCATTGCACTGCTCATTCGTCTAGTTGGACTGGAGAGGACACTTTGCTGGCACGACAACTACAGGGATATTCGAGCACTTGGATTTGACGGCTCTTTTTATTGACTTCATTTGACGCGCGACATTTCCCGCTTGTAAATTGAAAATTGCCAGCTTGAAATGAAAATTTTGCGGCAACGTTTGTTGTGGTCACATTAGTTTAAGCGCTTGTTCAACACACTCGTTATGACCCCTCGGAGGACGAGTCTGTCAACAGGGCTATGAATCTTGAAAATGTTTGGAATTTAATACCTGTTAATGAAAAGGAGCTGATGAAAGTCTAATGCAAATCTATCCATTCACGAATTTCATGAAACTATGATGAATCAGAGTTTTTATGTGTGTCCTTCAGTATATTACAATATCGATATCGTATCGTATCGTATATTATATATCGATATGTTAACTCTCAACACTGCATTATATAGGCCAAAATAATTTTAAAAAATATTATTTATGTATTATAATCAAGGCTGCAAACCGGTCCTGAACCGAACCCCTTAGAACCGGTTCGGATCGGGTTTTCAGGGTCTGACGAACCGGACCATGAACCGAACCCCTAATATTTTTGACTCCTCGAACCTAAACCCGAACCGGACTACTTTTTCGAAAAATTAGGTTCGGTTCACCAAATTAGTATTTAACGATTTTTTGAAGAAAGCTTAGTTTGACATTAGTAAGAAACTCCGTACTCACACTATAAGAAATCTATTGCATAGAAAAAATTAAAAAATTAATAAATTTAAAAAAATTCAATGATAGAATGTGTGTAAAAATGTGCGAACGCTTACCAACTCTTAAAGATTATTGCATTCAGAGTTGTTTTATAAAATTTTTTTAAGTTTCAGGATTCACAATTACTGTGATTTGTATTATGCTTGAGTTTCATGTCGAGCTATTGTTCTGATATCCTTAGCAAAATATTGTTTATAACTATCTAAGTGCGTCGATAAACGTTCTTCTAATATGAGCTCAGTACCTATAGTCTTACACCCGAGATTTCAAACCTTGTTGACCATTGAGCCAAAAATAAAGTTCCAGAAAGTTCCAAAAAGATTCAAGAACAAATTCTTAATGAGAGTTTTCAAAATTCAACTCAACGCCTGATTGTCAAAAAGAGGAGTACGAAAGCAACAAACACATATAAGATATCAAATCTTAAAATTATCTTATAGATTCCTTTGAAAATTGTCCATCGACAAATGTTATACAATTTTGGAAAGGTAAAAAAAACGAGGACTTATAACTTGCCTTAACTTTACTTGCTGCTCCAGCAACTCAGTTATCAGTTGAACGGGTCTTTTCAACACTTAAGTTTGATCTTACTGATCTAAAAGCTAAATTAAACTTAGCAGTTCTCAATTGTTGTAAATGTCAGCTAATGAATTTGACCTCTAAAAACTTTATAAATCGAAACTATTCTTTTATGTTTAAGCGAACCGAGGTTCGAACCAAAACCTTAGGTTCAGGGGTTTCGAGAAATTGGTCCGCGAACCGAACCGTTGACTTTACAACGGGTTCGAACCCCCGGACCGAACCTTCCGCAAAATCTTAGAGGTTTTTATAATATTATAACTGAACTAGACAAGAACAAATTGTGTAAGCATTTTTGTGACATGGAATGGAAAATCCTAGAGCCGTGCAGCTTAAATTCAAAAATGAAAGCGTACTTTTTATATTTTGGTCTTGGTGGAAATGTCCATATCAGCACTTCTTGAAATCTTGAATCAAAATATGGTTAAATTAATTATCATTTTCAAAGTTACTTAAGAAGATGACTTAAGGTTATTTTGGAACTTTAGCTTATGACTAAAGTTCGTTGGATAGATTAGATTCATGGTCTCCACGTGAGAATTTTGATCGAAATATAGATTTACGCGTTTTAAAGAGCTTTTCATAGTCAGTGTAGAAAATTATTTTGAAGTTTATTTGCAGTTTATGTTCATGCAAAGTAGCTGGTGTCGCTTGTTTGGCTGCCTACTGTTGGTGATGGCATCATTTCACTTGGCAAACCGAAACCGCTTCAATAGGCTGTGCAAATATTAATGAGCCGGACGTGTACGCGATGTTGTCTTATGCAGCCTGGCGGGCACGATTTTATTAATGAGATGTGCCGGTAACTGTCCCTAACAAAAGGTGACGTCATCGCTAGGTGGATGGATTATTTGTATTGCCACCGATGATTGGATTCAATGCTATCAAGCTTTTGGTAAAACTTGATTATTTGCGATTTCGATACACTTTTATTTAGTTTCTAAAAACGGTGAAATGACTTGCCGAATTATAACAATGGTTGAAATCAATCAACTCACGGTGATAGGAGACTATCTAGAGTAAAAGTAAGTAATTGCAACAACAGAAAACTAGAAAGCGGAACTAAATTCGCCAAAACCGAATCTTGTATACCCTGGCAAATTCAAAATGAAATTATTACAACTTGAAAAAAATTGTTCCGATTATTTTAAGGCATTTTCTAGGCCCAATTCTAGTGGGTGAAATGACCAATTTAGCGGAATTAAATTAATATCTTCTAAAGTAAATGAGATAATCGCAATCTGTTTTTTATACCCTGTACCCATTAAAAATGGGTAAAAGGGGATCATGAAGTTGTGCAAATGTTTGTAACAGGGAGAAGGAAACATTTCCGACCCTATAAAGTATATATATTCTTGATCAGCATCAACAGCCTAGTCGATTTAGGCATGTCCGTCTGTCCGTCCGTCCGTCTGTCCGTCTGTCTGTATGAACGCGTCGATCTCAGAGATGGTAAAAGATAGAGTTTTGACATGTATGGGACAAATGCTTCTTTTATCTGCATGCAGATCAAGTTTGTTTCAAATTTTGGCCACGCCCCTCCCGCCCTCGCAATTTGGAAAAAACGTTATATCTCCCACAGTTTTGAAGATAGACGATTCTTTCTTAAGATAGTTAGTTATTAGCAAAATAAATCGATTTGCCGAAGAAATGATAAAGATCGGATGAACGGTTCTCAAGTTATGAGCAAAAAAGCGAGCCCCCCCGCTACCACCCCTCCCACCCTAAAAAAATGTTGCATACTTTTCGGATGGTCACCCTAAGGAACGCAGGAGCACTGTTCAACATGTTTTTTCATGAGTAACGGGTATATCGAAGTTGTTTAGAGCCGACTTTAACTTACGCTCTCGTTGTCAATTGTACAGGGTATATTGAAGTCGCGCTACTCGACTGCAACGGTCTTGCTTGTTTTTCTCTTAAAGGTAGGAATAAATGGAATAAAAAACGAGAAGGCCAAGCTAACTTCGTCTTTGCCGAAGTTTTTATACCCTTGCAAATGTTCTAATATATCAGAGTTTCAGAACGCCAGCGTAAACAATCAGCAATCTTTCTAAATTAAACCCATTTTTCCACCGGTGGTTCCTATGACAGCTAAAAGATATAGTTATCCGATTTTGACCAAAACTTGCACTTCTGTGTGAAAGCGAATAAAATAAAAAAAAAAAAAATAGAGGGAAGCTAACTTCGGCTGTACCGAAGTTTATATACCCTTGGAGCATGATATATGCTGCCAGTTTTTTATATGGAGATACGATATATTCATCAAAAAAGTTTTTCTCACTAGAACTACATTTTGGACCGATCGTTCCTATGGCAGCTATATGCTATAGTCATCCGATTTAAATCAAACTTGACAAAATTGTGTGGTAGTATATAATATAGATCTGTACAAAGTGGGAGCGATAGCATTGAAAACAAAAAAGTTTTTCTCACTAAGACTTTTTTCAGACCTATCTTTTGTATGGCAGCTATACTATATAGTTGCCCGATTTGCATAAAACTTGCTGAAATTATGTGAAAGCATAGAAAACTTATAAATACGGGGGTTGGGAGCGATAGCATTGAAAACAAAAAAGTTTTTCTCACTAAAACTACTTTTTCAACCGATCGTTCCTATGGCAGCTATATGCTATAGTCATCCGATCCGGCCGGTTCCGACAAATGTGCAGCGTATTTATACCAAAAGACTTCGTGCAAAGTTTGGTTGAGATAGCTTTAAAACTGACGGAGGAGATAGCATTGAAACAGACGGACAGACGGACAGACGGACAGACGGACGGACAGACGGACAGACGGACAGACGGACATGGCTATATCAACTCAGCTCGTCATGCTGATCAAGAATATATATACTTTATGTGGTCGGAGATGTTTCCTTCTGTGCGTTACAAACATCCGGACAATTTTAATATACCCTCTCCAAGGGTATAAAAACATAAAAACCAAAAAAGTTTTTCACACAAAGATCTCCTTTTCGACCTATCGTTCCTATGCCAACTTTAAGATATAGTCGATCCGGTCGGTTCCGACATAATAGCAGTGTGCAGTAAAAAGAAGACTCTGTGCAAAGTTTCAGCTCGATTAGACCCTCTTTTCGACCGATAGATCCTATGGTGGCTATATGATATAGTCAGCCGATCCGGTCGGTTCCGACATATTAGCAGTGTGCAGTAAAAATACGACTATGTAAAAAGATCAAAGCAATAAAATTTAGGCTATTAAGGCACACTTCTTTACACATTGGCTTAAGATCATCTGATACTTTTCTCGTGTTACTTGGTTTTTGTTCGATTTCAGAACTTTTCACTGAGCAGCCTTAAGCTATGTGCCCAAAATTGTTACATTTGAAGCACTACTTTCCTTTTGTTTTATTTTCGCACTTTTCAGACGTATGACCCTTCAATCTACAGGTAAAACATTTCACATCTTTATATTCGCGACTTTCTTTGGTTTGATCTTTATTCTTTTGTCAACCTTTAAATTGAACATTTTGAACATTTTCAGATTTTTCATGCATTTTTTTGTAACATTTTAACTTTTCCTTGAAATCTTTAAGGTTCTTTGCATTATATAAAATGGCGTTATTTAAACTGAGGTTAAACTTGGTTCGTGGATTGCAGATTAGTTAGGTTCAGTTGGATGTAGTTGGATATAGTTAGGTTCCGTTTGCCGATTGCCGTTTGTTAATTGCCGATTGCCGTTGCAATTTGGTGTGAAAGCATCTAATATGAATAAACGCTGAGTTGGGAGACGTTAACATTAAAAACAAAAAAGTTTCTGTCAAAACTGAGAGACTAGTTCGCGTAGAAACAGACAGACAGACAGATGGACGGACAAAGCTAAATCGACTCAGCTCGTCGTCCTTATCAATAATATATATAGTTGATAGAGTTGGACATGAATATTTCTACGCGTTGCAAACTTCTGGACAAAATTATAATAGATAATTGGTGTGTAATAGATAAGTGGTGTCTGAACAACCTGACTCTACGATGGATACCGGCACATAACAATATCCCCGAAAACGAATTGGCAAGCAAAGGTAAATGGTAGGGTCAGAGCCTTACTCCGATATAGCCCAACACACCATAAAAGGCCTTCTTAGAAAGGAAGGGAGTATGCTTAGAACGGCAAATAGAAACAAAATTCTTAATATTCTTAGAAAGAGTTTTTTTTTAAATAGTTGAATGTAAGAAAACAATTTTGAAAATTTACAAATTTTTTTTTTAATTTAAAAGAATGGTGTTCTTAAAAACAAACCAAATATTCTATTGGTTTTGGAATATCACTCAGCAGGGTTACATAGCGAATGGATTGGAAATGTTATTTACGCTGATTCGCTTGGCGCCAACGATATTTTTTTTTGGATCAGAAGACATCTCTATACTATTTAAACGAACCAATCCAAGATAACTGTTTAATATGAAGTTCCCCCATTGGAGGATATTTTTAGCATGGAGAGGCAGCTGCTGGCTGGCAGTAGATTAAGCAAAGACCGCTGATGATTGAGCTGTAACTGAGCAGTGACCAGGAGCCAGCAAAAACTTGAAGGTTTTCTGTTTAGTAAAAAACTGTTCCAAATATTTACAGGGGGAAGTTTTTTTTACTGGGTGTGTAATAAGCTTAGTTTCCCCAAAAATTTGAGCTCCTTTCACCGTTTCCCGTGCTTCAAATGCAGCTTTTTAACCGAAGCATTCATTTACATATTACGGAACGAAGGCATTCTCTTACACAATACAATAACATTATCCCGAGTATTTGGGTTATAATTTGACTTTAATGAATCAAGGTGAACTATTTTGCCAACATCCAATTGATGGTAATTGAAACACCTCTAAGTTGATGGGCCCCAGGGTACTGTTTACACTTAAGCGAGTCACGCACAGATCTTCGAGTCACGCCAACGGATGCAACAAATTATTTTGCGTGCTCAATTTGTGAAAAATTTATCAACATTTGGCAAGTTTCATTCAAGTTTTTAGATAAATCTGGCTGCCCCGCCTCCTTCAACACACGCACCTGACATAGTGCTTATGAAAATTGCGCTAGCCACGAAAAGGTCACTTGTGGAACTGGTTGCGATCAGCGCTAGTTGTAAATGAAACCGCAAGTGGTCGCATTAGCAGACATGCAACCTTACCTTGTAGACCTTGCCACAGTTGCCACAAGCTGCCAAATCAGCCGAAAATTTTTGCTGGCCAAGGCAAAGGAAGCCTTAGCAAGGCGTTCGACGTTTAACCTTTTGAGAGGTGCAAAAACAGACTCGAAAACGTGCCAGGAAATGGCAGAAAACGAAAAATGAGCCCAAGGCACGTCCCGTCCAAACTGCACTAAGTCAGTCAAGAGTCCACGATTTTACACTCGAGAGAGCAGGAAAGCAGACGGGTAAAGCTTAAATTAAATAGATGTCTGCTATTACTCGATCTTTCAAATTGGCCAAGGTATGAAAACGTTAAATCAACTTTTTTACTACGAAGGCAGGAAGTCTCTAACAATTGCAGAAGGGTACGAACACATCATAAAGCATAAGGATTCAGCCCGGTGTCAAAGAGTTAGAATTCAAATATTTCGTTAGAATTCTGACCCCCAAAAAGTGTCAAACTCTACGTTAAGTATACACCTCGACAAAGGAACTGCCAAAACAAAAAAAAAAAGAGTAACAATTCTTTTCTTTTGGGACCGGATTGTAAGATGTGAAAATTGTTTTTGTTTAAATGTTTTACAATCAATAAATCAAACTGATTAACATGCGTCCTTCACTGCCCACCCCTGGCTAATAATAAAAACACAATTTATACCCAGTTTAAATTGTGTTGAATTCTCACGGTGTTTTGTTGATCAATTGATCATTGAAATTATTCAAATTTTACCCGACTACAATTATATACTGACACAACAAGGTACTCACAACAGCTAAATAAATTTATATGTATCAAACGCAAGAAATCCGTCCTACACTAAGGCCAAGTATCGACCACGGGATGTAAGAATTTTACTGATATCATAAGTTTTATTTTCTGTACCATTTCTTATCAGACTAGCTAGGAAATGTGGCAACTCAATAAAAGTTATGTGCAAAATATGTGAAAAGAAAATCTAAAAAGAAATACACTATATGATTCTGTCTTCCTTTTCACATGATTACTTGTTGTTCGTGAACTTAGATAAACCCGAAACAAGTGGTGGGAGTGGCAACGTTTCTTGTCTTTGCGTAAATCAAGTGTACAGTGGAATGGTTGTTTATAAAGTGGTTTTGCCAGTCTGTGAAGCAGGTTCATCTAGTTGGAGATGGCAGTATCTTCAGTTCTTCGGGTCAAGGCTATGAAACAATTGTAAGTTGTGGTTTACGGAACCGAATGAATATCATAATATTACAAAAACGAGAAAGTAAAACTAACTTCGTCTGTGTCGAAAGGCGTCTCTCAATTTACAGCGATTTCGACAAAACTTCGCAGATCAGCTTAAAAACATATAATATGAACAATGACTTTTTTAAGAGCGCTAATATTAAGAGAGAGAATGGGAAAGAACCTCTCTGAACCATTCGATACCAAAAGAGGTTTTAGGCAGGGCGATACCTTATCGTGTGACTTCTTCAATCTACTGATGGAATATGTACTGCGCTGGTGCCCACATGCCAACAGAACGGGCGCCTTTATTCATAAAGATCTAATGCTACTCGCATATGCCGATGATATTCACATTATCGGCAAAACCGAACGGGCGGTTCGCAGGGCGTTTTCAGAGATTAAGAGGCAGTCTGAACTAATGGGTTTAGCGGTAAATGAGGACAAGACGAAATACCTAGTATCCGCGGACAAAAAGTACTTGCGTCTTGGACAATCTGTTACAAAGGGAGAATACAACTTGAAAGTTAAAGAGGATTTTGTGTACCTCGGAACGATGATAACCAGCGACAACAATAGGGAGCTCAAGAGCAGAGACCTCAAGCGAAGAACAAAATTAGCCCTACACAAGTCGCTTATCATCCCAGTCCTGCAATACGGCGCAGAAGCATGGACAATGACAGCAGCGGATGAAGCGGCGATTGGCGTGTTTGAACGAAAGATTCTTCGGAGGATTTATGGACCTTTAAAAGTTGGCGATGATTTCCGCATTCGAAAAAATGACGAACTTTATAAGCTCTTTGGGGACAACTGTCTGGTCAAGCGCATAAAGCAACAGCGACTGCGCTGGTTAGGACATGTCACCAGAATGGACGAAGAAGCTCCAGTAAAAACAAGTGAGAAAGTCGGTCAAGCCCGACTATAACATACTCTGTACCTAGAGTACGAGCTGTATGCAATGCTGCTGCTGCGCTCATCACTAAGTTTTTCTCTCTCTCTCCCTCTCTCTCTCTCTCTTTCCCTCCCTCTCTCTCTCTCTCTTTTTCTAAGAATGTGCAGCGTTGGTTGTGCATGGGTGGGAGGGGGGTGGAGGGGGTGATTCACTTATTTGCTCATAACTTGAGAACCGCTCATCCGATCTTTATCATTTCTTCAGCAAATTTATACATATTGCTAATGACTAACTATCTCTAGAAGGAACAAACCCTCTATCTACAAAACTGTGGAAGATATGACGTTTTTTCCAATTTGCGGGGGCGGGAGGGGGCGTGGCAAAAATTGAAAATAAACTTGATCTGCCTGCAAGTATAAGAAGCATTTGTCCCATACACGCCAAACCTCTATCTCTTACCATCTCTGAGATCTGTTTGTTCATACGGACGGACAGACGGACAGACGGACATGGCTATATCGACTCGGCTGTTGATGCTGATCAAGAATATATATACTTTATAGGGTCGGAAATGATTCCTTCTCCCTGTTACATACTTTTGCACAAACTTATTATACTCTATGTACCTTCGGTACAGAGTATAAAAAGTATAAATCGAAGGCGACTGACTATGGAAGAAGAGGCAAGCAGGAGAGACCTCCACTATGATGGGACGACCAGGTGCGGGCAGACATTGCCAAGCTTGGTGCGACCAACTGGTGCCATCTCGCACGGAACAGGAGCGACTGGAGAGCACTAATCGCAGGCTAAGACCGTCAAACGGTTGTGACGGCCAATAAAAAAGAAGAAGAAGAATATTGAGAACAGAGTATATCTGGATACGGTACGCCCAACAAGAAGAATACCCGAATAAAGTCGACGCCTTGCAGAGAGGACAATTCCTATCCAAAATTATCCAGGTCTGTTCCCATTTCCGAGTGGATTTAAAAAGTAAAACGATTGTATTTCCGAATCGTTTTCATTTATGTTTCCCTGTTCAGTGAAATAGAAATCGATTTACTTTTCGAATGAAAGTTCGAATCGTTTTCGAACTATGATTCAGCAATGGTAACATACAACAACTTCGGTCAGCACTGCGCATGCGCTGATGCGGAATTGCGAACAGCTCGGTTTCATTTCGATCATTTTGCTTTCGTCTGCATGCAATTTCTGGGGTACAATTTTAAAATAATTAATTTTTATACACTTGAAAAGTGTATTATAATTTTGCCCAGAAGTGTGCAACGCATAGAAGGAATCATCTCCGACCACATAAAGTATATATATTCTTGATCAGCATGACGAGCTGAGTCGATAAAGCTTTGTCCGTCCGTCTGTCTGTCTGTCCGTCTGTCCGTCTGTCTGTTTCTACGCGAACTAGTCCCTCAGTTTTGGAGCTATCGAGCTGAAACTTTGCACAGAGTCTTCTTTTTTCTGCACGCTGCTAATATGTCGGAACCGACCGGATCGGATGACTACTTCTTATAGCTGCCATACAAATGTTCGTTCGGAAAATGGTTTTTAGTAAGAAAAACTGTTTTGTTCTCAATATTACTGCTCTCAAACACGGTCATGGGTAATATGTAATGTTTTTAAGCTGATCTGCGAACTTTGTTCGAAGTCGCTAACCGTTGAGACAAGCTATTTCAAGTGTATCAAAACTTCCGGTACAGACGAAGTTAGCTTTGCCTTTCTTCTCGTTTTAAATCAAATTGTATGCCTTATTAATTAAAAATATTGTATAGATAAAATATATAACCGTTGCATGCAATTGTCAATTACTTTTCATTTCACTCACTCGAAAGGCACAACTTTTAAAACCGAATAATTTGATCGTTTTTCGGAAACGGGAACAGCTATCAATTTTCCCGATTTGATCGAAATCGAAAACGGGAACAGGCCTGTATATGCCTGAATCCAATTATGGAGGATGTGATCTTGCGACTTACTGGCCGACTACCGGAGAGCGAATTCGGAGAGTAGTAATCAGTAACCCGATCATTTTACCAAAAAACTCTTATTTTTTAGAATTAGTCGTCAGAGACGCTCACTGGCGGGTCCAACACTACGGGGTTAATACCACACTTTTGGATCATCAAGGGGCGTCAACTAATCAAGAGGGTACTGCAGCGGTGTGTCATGGACCAGTCTACCCAAGGACAGGATCGGAGCTGTTGAACCATTCGAGACAACTGAACTAGACTTCGCTGGGATCACTGACGATGGCATCACTGAGAGGAAGGTTTACATAATGCTCTTCACGGGTGCAGTATCGTGGTGTGCACCTCGAATTGGTTCAGGATATGACCGTTGAGAGTTGTATCAACGCTTTGCGCAAATTGCAATGCAAATACCTTCAAGAGGACGGGCGTGGAGCTGCAAAGCTGCCAAAACCTGATGGAAGTTAACGAAATCCGTCAATGTACTGCTCAATGCGGAATAAGATGGAAGTTCATTCCCGAACGAGCCGCCTGGTGGGGCGGATTAAGCACTGTAGGAAGGGCCAAATCGAAGAAGCTGATCCTTGAAACTTTCATAGGTCTCTAACTTATATTACCAACGATGCTAAATATTTGGAGCCCTTGACTACAGCTCATTTTTTAGGCAAGTGCGGACTACTAGGCGGCGATAACTTTAAGCTTGATGGAAGCAATTTTGCACTAGAACCTTGATGACTAAGCGCTAAATTAAAAAATGGCGTGACGAGTACTTGGCCCAATTACGAACCCTCCATTTCAATAAACCCTCGAAATCAAGAAGCTTATCTAAATTCGACGTAGTATTGGTTCAGTATAATAATCAAGCGCGGCTAATGTGGAAGCTGGCGGTGGAAGGCGCCCAAAGCTCCAATTGCTTTACCCCCTGGAAGTTCAGTCCAGTTTTCCCTGAAAAGAAAAATTGTTTCATCACATTTGTTCATTTTTTTTACCTCCTTTAACCTTACCCCTATACACACACAAAGACTAATATGAGACTGCCCTGCAAACATTTTGGCGGTATCGCATTTTTAACATAAAAGGGTTAAATTGGCAATCAATCAACATCAATTTCTATATATAAGAACTTGAGAGGCTAAGAACTCCTAAGGCTGGAGGCGAAGAATTGGTAAGGTGCATGCACCAACTTCTTTGCCGTATATGGGTTGACGAAAGCATGCCCTACGATTGGAATCTAAGTGTTTAATGCCCAATCTTTAAAAAATGAGACCCTGCAGTTTGCGCCAACTACCGCGGGATCAGTCTTCTTCCCATTGCATATAAGATTCTGTCGCGTATTATTTGTGAACGTCTAAAGCCGCTTATTAACACACTGATTGGACCTTATCAGTGTGGCTTTGACCTGGTAAATCCACGACAGACCAGATATTCACATTACGCCAAATCCTGAAAAACATCGAAAATCACCATCTATTTGTCGATTACAAAGCCGCTTTCAACACCGATAAGGTCAAGGTTTTTGAAGCCCTGTCTACCTTTGGTACACCTGCAAAGTACGTTAAACTTTGCATGATGACGTTGAGAAGCACTCAAAGCTTCGTCAAAATAGGAACGAACCTCTATGTGCTCAGTAGGGAGTTCAAGAGCAGAGACCTCAAGCGAAGAACAAAAATAGCGCTATACAAGTCGCTTATCATCCCAGTCCTGCAATATGGCGCAGAATATCATAACCGGATGAGGCGACGATTGGCGTTTTCGAGCGAAAGATTCTTCGCAGGATTTATGGACCTTTAAAAGTTGGCGAGGATTTTCTCATCCGAAGGAATGACGATCTGTCTGATCTCTATGGGGATACTATGTAGTCTGGTCAAGCGCATAAAGCAAAGGCGGTTGCGCTGGCTGGGACATGTTACCCGTATGGATGAACAAGCTCCAGCAAAAATGGTCTACAAGAGGAATGCGAAAGAACTGGGACAAGGCAAGGTGGGATGACCACCTCTAAGATGGGACGACCAGGTGCGGAAAGACATTTCCAAGCTTGGCGTGAAAAACGGGTGCCAGCTCGCACGGAGCGGCGGACATTGGTTGCAGCGGCCGAGACCGTCAAACGGTTTTGATGCAAACATCGGGCCAATAAAGAAGAAGAAGAAGAAGAACTTGAGAATTACAAGCAAACACTTATGGGTGAATGCTTTCAAATAGATTCATTACAAGTAACCCTTTAGTTGCCTAGACTGAGATGCGCGGTATCATTGTGTCTTCAGTCCAAGAGAAACCAAGTTCGATTCCCTTAGAATAAGTAAAAGTGTTTTATGAAATAAATATAAGTTTGTTTAATGCGTTGTTTATCGGAACAGGCAAGCAGAAGCGAGGCATAGCAGCAGCAGCCAGCAGGTTTGTAGCTGCTAGCAGCGCGCACAAATTTGTATTTTTTTTGTGAGAAACGCCTTTTTATCCCTGAGAAGAGACTATTTCGTATCTCTCAGAAGAACGGTTTCTCTCCTCCAAGAAGTGTCGCAGAGTGGCACATTTCTTCCCGAAGGGAGACGAGAATGCGACGGATATGCGACATCGCCATAGTGAGCCGACACTTACTGGAGGAATTGCATTCTTATCTTCTGCGATAAAAAATGTTTGCTGGGTGTAATTACCCACCCGACCAAAAAATCGCCCGCGAATTCGAGCGCGAACCTCAAAGCGAATAAAAAACGAACAAAACCTTCGTTTACGAATTCGCCAAACGTTTGTTTATTTTATTTTTTTCCCCATACAAAGGGGTTCGCTTACGAATGTTGACTCCGAAAAACTATACAAATACAAAACAATACAACAATACAACGCTAAATAATTGTACGTTTTATGATTTATTTAAACTCATCGCTTTGGTTCCCATTGCAGCTGCTTCCACTTCTTTGTAAAAAAGCGGTGGCTTCCTTTTGATTGGCCTGATTTAAACACTTTGCAATTAACAAATAGGCAAGAGCACTTTGAACAATACAATCATGAACATTAAAATACATAAAACAATTATTGTTTACCGATTAATTAATTGATGCTAGCTGTTTTAAAAAAACAGAACTCAAATAAAATAGTAATTTTTAACAATATGACTGCAGGACAACTGAGATATGACGTTCTTGCATTAACATGAAAATGAACCTGTAAAATTATAATGAAACATATTTTCATATCACATGGAAAGTAAAAGAGATATCAATACGAAAAATTACACAAAATTGTACACAACACGGCGAGTATTTCTGCATCATTAACTCAAAAATCGTATTTTTTGAGTTATGCCAGTATTGAAGTAAGTGAGCGATATAATATTCTTTACATATGAAGTTGACACCTAGCGAAAGCGATTTAGTTTGTCTGAGTACTAAGCTTAATCAGTGAAGATGAAAGTGATTTGAAATCTAACTTGTTCCTCAACTTTTGATATTAAAAAACTTATTGTTGACTTCTTGCCTTTTTTTCAAAGTCCATGGTCTCGTTTACCGGTTTTGCTGGTCTTTAAAGTACCTTGACCTGAGGTTCTTTTGAACCCAACCGGTGGCCAACACTTATGACTAATCTGGGACTACTGATTGAAGCCGTTGACACTTTAGCCACGGAGAGCTTGAGGTTCGTTCGTCTTGCAGGTTATAGCGTGCCAGATGATTTCCCATGGGCGATGGGAATGTGCCCGAGACGGGTTAATGGAAGCCTAAAATGCAAAACGATTGCGGTAAACATTTACTTTATGTTTGGGTTTTAGTCATACACAAATGTAGGCAGAACGAGCGCGTATCTCGTGGCTGCACCGCATGCAACTGTCATGCGCCTTATGCAATCCGCCGCTGGATGTCGCTAATTTTTTGCGCGCCTGTGCTAAATGCTCACATTGTCTAGCTAGTTAGGCGCCGCCCTCTAATTAACATCCGCACGAACGCATCGCATAGAGCAATGGCAGTGCGTGCCGGTCCCTGGGCTCTGGCTGGTCTGTGCTCGGCTTTAACCGTTCGCCAAACTCATTACGGCAATTGCTCACGTTTTAATTAAACTCACTGGGGGCGATGCTGGCTAAGAGCAAACAACACCATGGCACACAAAACTGCAGTGAACAACAGAGTATCTGTATCTCACGGATATGCATGACCAATTCTTGGTGAGTGTGTGTGTTTGTGTGTGTGTGTGGGCGAGCTGTTGTATGTATGCATAAGACCGTTGTTTGCTTATCGGGAGAGCAATTGCTTTTATTTTCGCTTGTTTTTTCACGCTGTCGCCTCTTTTAGCCAAATGAATTTTCCCAGCCAATTTTTGGTGTTGCAGCGCTTGTTGGGTTAACATCCTTCATTGGTCAGCAAATCGATTGCAATTTCCAGTCATAATTAGCTCCAAAAACGAACTATACAAACTGTATTTTTGCTTATTAAAATTGCATGAAGTTGTCTTCCATCGGCCTCAAGTACACATAGTGGCAATGTCTTTTACTGGGTTACCAAGCACGCGACGTTTCTGCCGTGCCTGGCAGACAATGGAACAACGGCCACAATAGTCACATAGACGACACTCTAATAGCTCCATAAAACGTAGCTGCAATATTCATAAAAGCGAGCAACTCGCACACACGGATGCAGAAACCTTTGCCAGACAATTGAGTGGCAAGAGAAGCCTTAGCCGGCGATGCCTTGCCACTTGATGCGGGGAACTGTAAAGGGTCGCAGCATTAAAATGGCAATGATAGCACAATATTATTTCCGTCATGAGAGCAACCAAACACCAGACCAGCCAAAACTGGACAGAGAGGAGGGAAGTGCAGGCTGGAGTCCCATTTGGGGGATCTGAGGGCCATATTTATGGGTTTATTTACAAGACGAGAAATAATTTTTGCAGTTAGTTGAAAATGGCGTGACGAGGAGAGCACAAACTCCTGCTGCAGTCTCCACAAACTCACTTCGTTTTAAGTCCACAAATCCCAGTCGGAGATGGGCTGAGGCGCTGCCTTCCATTTATGCATGGCAACAAATCATTTTGCGGCAGTTGGCCTGGGATGGGAAGGGATGCCCAGATAAAGTTGTGTGTGAGTGTGTGTGTCTGATGGGAATAGTTGGCTGTATCGGAAAAACAAAACTATAAACCAACAAACAGATGGGTGTGTGTGTGTGTGTGCGCTATTACGACACTTGGCAAGTTGAAGATTTATGCCGCAATTACCGCAAGTGTAAACTAATTACGGGTTTAAAGTGCCAACAAGAAGATAATGCCCACAGACAACAAACGAAGGCAAGTGAGCGTTAATGTTAACCCGTTGTTGACTCTGCCTCCACTGCTACCGATGCTTCAGCTGCCGCCACTCAGGTCATTAAGAGCTCCAGCCAAATTGTGGCTCTCCATCACTGTGGCCCTCTTGGCGTACGTTCAGTGAACTAGATTGAAGTGGTTATTAAAACTGGCTTATCATTTGCACTTATTTCAATGTTGCTTTTCCTAAAAACCGCCCAGTCGGAACTTGGACATTGACCAAATGCTGAACTTATTTCCTGAGATTCAGGGTTGGTCAACAAGAGCGAGGCCAAATACTGAGAGTGTATTGCTGTGCGAAAATGAAGCGCCGTGAACCAGCTTCGACCTGATCGCATCGAACGCTTCTCTTGGCATCAGCTTCCGCATGCGTTCGGCACGTGTGTGTGTAAATAGCGAAATATTTTCGGCCTTTGCGGGCAAGGCGACAGCATCGCTGCTTTAAATTTAATCTTTTCAAATTCTTAGAACTGTCACGACTAAATTCCAATAGTTAATTTTTAAAAAGGAATAATGATCGAAGATAATGCACGCCAGCAGTTGCTTCAATTTTATGTAAGAATAGGCCTTAACAATATTTGTTTAATTATTTTCTTTTTAACCGTAACCGAACCCGTAGCATTTGAACGCTAAAACACTTTACAATTAGAAATCGACACATTAATACTACATCAAATCGAATAATGGGCAGCATTATGCGAACTATCAGGGAGAAAGAGTCTTAATTCAAGTTTGTCGGAAATTTGCAGTGAAGTAGACACTTAAATGATGTCATGTGAAATGATAAAGATCGGATGAACGGTTCTCAAGTTATGAGCAAAAAAAGTAAGCCAAGCAGGGTTACGGTTCCTTTTTTGGCCGATCGTTTTTTTCCGGTTACGGTTATATTACGGTTGTGGAATATCGGTTACGGTAATGGTTACGGTTATTAGCCTAATTCTGTTTCAGGTTTGGGTTACGGTTACGGTTACGGTTATTAGTATAAAATATCAATTTGACAATTCATGCAGACAAAAAGTGGGGATTTATTACAAATTCTACTCCTAAAATAAACCTTGAAATAAAGGGTGTTTTTTTTTTTTCTGTTCTATTACACTGCTCGACAAAATGAGAGTCGATTTTCCCCCAATGGACCAAACCAGCTTTTTCTAAAGTAAATTGACCCGCTGATCACGAAAATCACCATATAAACAAATTCTATCGACGCGTTATCGAGATATTATCGATAAACGGTTTTTTCGATTTTTCCAAAAGTTGCCTCCACTTAAACTCTCATAACTTTTTTGTTTTTCAATCGGTTTGAACGCTCTAAACAAATTTTAAAAGAAAATACTTGGCCAAACAGTTTGTTCTCTGACAAAACTGAGCTGGGATCTGTGCTGTTAAAGCAATGGGCTCAAATAAAGAAAAAAAATTATTTTATTTTATTAAATTTCAAAATTTATCGAAATTAAAACGCTTGTAGATTCATAACTTTACAAAATTGTTATGTTTTTTAATTGGACAGTTTAAAATTTTTAATTTACTTTAAAATAAGACCTCACATACAGAAATCGGACAAAAGGTGGATTTTTTTATGAATTTTTTTGGTGAAATGGACAAAACTATAGTTTTCTTGAGATGCCGCTGGGGCTGTTTTTTCTGTGGCTGTGGGCTGTTTTTTGAGTGGTTTTAGTGAGCTTCGGCGTAGAATAATTCTAATAAAACATATTTATTGCAAAATCAATAAAATTTCATTTTAATCACTTTCAAAATATAGGGCACCACTTTTTGCAGCA
This sequence comes from Lordiphosa stackelbergi, assembly GCA_018904235.1. NCBI lineage: Eukaryota > Metazoa > Arthropoda > Insecta > Diptera > Drosophilidae > Lordiphosa > Lordiphosa stackelbergi. The sequence goes on from JAEIFU010002688.1 coordinate 38,382, forward strand.
GAATGCGATTCTTTGAGACTCTCAGATGAGTCCATGACAATAATTATTAAAGCCCCTGTTGCCTTGGTACCTGGTTTGACATCATTTCCTGGTGAATCCCTCTCTCGTTTCTCATCGCTTTCGACACTAAATTTTCATAAAGGCGTTAAGGTTCGAGATCAGAAAGTGAAATTTCAGAGACATTGGAAAACTGTTGATAATTATTTGAATTTGAAAATTTTATATGAAAATTTGAATTAATCTGTAGGAATGCTAGGATCTTTGATTATTTTTCGGCTGACCCGTGTTACCGAAAACTAGCCTGAAATACTGAAGATTTCGTATCATTTTTCAAGGAACTCTGGACTCTTGTTGTACCCTTTAAATCATTAGACTATCAAATACATTATTTTTTTCTTCTGAAGATTTCTTTTGCGAAATTCTACGGCAATTTACGCATAACAGTTGTGGAACCCCATTAGCACCTTAATTTTTTATTGACAGTTTGAAGTAATTAAATACGTTATTTAAAGCGACTCCATTTTGTTATGTCGTTCGATAGTTTTAACATGCAACCCGTAAACATTGCAAAATAAGTTAACGCTCTTTTGCATTTCAATTTGGGCCTTTTCTGGACTTAATTTACCAAACGTTCTTAGAAATTAAATTAAGATTAACCATAATTTTTCTAAGGGTAAACACGCCAATAATAATTTTTAACAGCAACTAAGGTTCGGTTTACACTGCGTCCAGTAGCGTCACACTTAAGTATCAAACCGTCACAGTGTAACGTACGATCAGGGGAACATTAAATTATTTGACTCTTGAGTGTAAGAATCACTTGGATTTTTATAAATGCTGAAGTAATTTGAAAACTTATCAGTCTGCCCTTTTTCACCAAAACTTGAATAAAAAAAGCCATTTCATGTCCGATTTCTGTATGTGAGGTCTTATTTTAAAGTAAATTGAATAGTTTTTACTGTCCAATAAAAAAACATAACAATTTTGGATAGTTATGAATCTACAAGCGTTTTAATTTCGATAAATTATGAAATTTAGCAAAATTAAATATTTTTTTCTTTATTTGAGCCCATAGCTCCGACAGCACAGATCCCAGCTCATTTTTGTCAGAGAACAAACTGTTTGGCCAAATGTTTTCTTTAAAAATTAGCTTAGAACATTCAAACCGATTGAAAAACAAAACAGTTATGAGAGTTTAAGTGGAGGCAACTTTTGGAAAAATTAAAAAAACCGTTTATCGATAATATCTCGATAACGCGTCGATAGAATTTTTTTATATGGTGATTTTCGTGATCAGCGGGTCAATTTACTTATAGAAAAAGTTGGTTTGGAGGTTTGGGGAAAAAT
>JAEIFU010002689.1:0-39724 GCA_018904235.1 Lordiphosa stackelbergi
CAAAGAAGTGCTAAATGAGCGCGTTCTGGCGTTAGTCAAACACACGCAACGCCAAATGAGCATGTGTGTTTCTACTGGCCAACTGTGTGGACATTAGACTGAACATAATCATATGGGAATTTTTTGGAAATGTTCTGTTCCTCAGTGCTCAAAACATTTGTAATAATTTCTAGTTATTATAACAAAAAACAAAAATTCAAAATTTTGAGGTGTAATACTGGCGCCGTGGGTTTATATTTGCTACATTAAATTTCAGTTTCCCCTTTTTCAATTTACTTTTTGGTAGAAGTAACCTTTGAGATTGCCAAACATTGTTGTTGAATTTAAAATCTATTTTAAAAAATATTTTATGCAAATGTGGGATATAGAGGATTCGAACAGCACATATTTCATTGGCGCCTTGCGGGCACAGCTGAATTAAACAAAGCTATCTAGAAAAGATGTCTTGGCGGTTCTTCTGCATAATCCCAGAGGATGCAAATACTCACTAAGGGTCAGCCTAAACCTCACAATCTTTCAAATTGATGGTGTATTTAAATCATTTGGGCTTACCACGAAACTAGGAAGAAAAGTGTGCAAAAGCTTAAGAAAACTTTATGATCACTATGTGGCTCTCAGAAAGAATGGTGGTCGCGTTAAAGAGTACTGCAACAGAGAAAGAAATTTTATGAACTGTTTATTTACTGAAAAACCTCAAAGTTGTGAATAATGTCGTAGAAAGAGGCGTGAAACTAGTTGAGGACTTCAATGGGCACTGTACAAACTGGATGCTGCACCTTCTTCAATGCATCGAAGAGCACAGACAATCCTATCCTTGCAAAAGAACTTCTATTATTTCAGGCACAGCACTGATAGTTTCTGGCACCGCAACCGTTTTTAAGTTTAGGGAAAAGGAAATTTAATGGAACGACTATGTTATACTCTGTACCTAGAATAGGAGCTGTATGCAATGCTGCTGCTGCGCTCATCTCTAAGTTTCTCTCTCTGTCTCCCTCTCTCATTCTCGCCCCCTCTCTCTCTCTCTCTCTCTCTCTCTTTCTCTCTCTAAGATTGTGCAGCGTTGGTTGTGCAAGGGTGGGAGGGGGGTGGCGGGGGTGATTCACTTATTTGCTCATAACTTGAGAACCGCTCATCCGATCTTTATCATTTCTTCGGCAAATTATACATATTGCTAATGACTAACTATCTCTAGAAAGTACGAATCATCTATCTACAAAACTGTGGGAGATATCACGTTTTTTTCAAAATTGCGGGGGCGGGAGGGGCGTGGCAAAAACTGAAAAAAACTTGATCTGCCTGCAAGTATAAGAAGCATTTGTCCCATACATGCCAAACCTCTATCTCTTACCATCTCTGAGATCTGTTTGTTCATACGGACAGACAGACGGACAGACGGACATGGCTATATCGACTCGGCTGTTGATGCTGATCAAGAATATATATACTTTATAGGGTCGGAAATGATTCCTTCTCCCTGTTACATATTTTTGCACAAACTTATTATACTCTATGTACCTTCGGTACAGAGTATAAAAAAATATTTTTCATATAAGAGACGTTCAGTTTTTTTTAATTATCTCAGATTGTCTATCATGATACAATGAGTCAAAGCTAGCGCAACCGGAAGTAACTTTTTGCTTGCGCATTAAATTGATCGAACCCCGGGGCTAAAACAACACAAATATTCAGGCCACTCAGGCGTTACCTACATTTATTGACACCTTTCTAAAGAAGTTTCACGCTACACCAGGGAATCTAAAGCAACCATATTAGTTCTATATACCAGATTATAACTTGAATCTTCTAACCAAGACCGACTAAGAATATTGAAGCTGATCAGTGCGCTACCTTTTAGTTATTGTATCATGATTGTCTATTCCACTATCAGAGCGAGTCATATAAGGAACTCATACGAGATTTCAGACTAGTGAATTAACAGCTAACGAAAGTCTGGCCATATTTTAATGCTCTCTTTAACCCAGTGATTGTCAACGAATGCCCCCAGGGGCGAAGACATTTCGCTATTTACATATACACGACCCGAAAGCATGCCGAAGCTGAGGCCAAGAGAGTAAACAAGCCTTCAGTCGCTGGCTAGCCTTCGCATGGAGCAATAAGAATTAGAAATAAAATTTGCGATGCCTCTCAACCGATAGTTCCCAAAAAGATACTTTATAGTGCCAGTAGAAATTCACTGTTGTTAGAGCGAGATGACCATATTCTCACATGTATCCAGAGAGAGTAAGTGAGAGCAAACAGCTGACTAATTTCTGACAGAAGCGGTATCGACTGAGCAAGTTTTCTCTCTCAATACTCATTGAACTTGAAAAACCAATCTCCCACAATCATAAAGAGAACCACTTACCCCTTAAGTACTCGTTTTGTTGCATAGTCCAACTCCAGTTGAGATCACGCTTTGAAGTTTTAAGTTAAGATTTTGTCACTTTGAGTGTTTGAAAGCAATTAGCGCAGCACGTTTAAGTTCTACTCAAAAATGCCTCCTAAATAGTTGCATGTTTCTAATCGTCTTGACAAAGCAGTTTTGCAATAACTCCAAGTCGCTGTCATGCACACGTTATGTTAACCACAGAGCGCTCAGGTACCACTGGCAAATGGTTTTTGTGCTCGACTCTCACATTGTGCCTGAATCCAATCGTTGCAGGACTTGAAGGAGTACACAGACGCAGAGGGTGTAATTTCGCTTCCAACTTCCGACTTCCATAAACCCATTTGCCTGGAGATGCGCATGGCGGCCGCCAATCGTCAGGCCCAACAATTTGGCCTGCTTGCACCGCCGGTGGGTCGCATGTTGGGCCTGCCACCGCCACCGGCTCTCCCCGCCGTGCTACTGCCGGCCTATACCAGCAGTGCCAGTGTGATGCCTGTCATATCGCAGTCCTCGTCCGCATCCTCATCATATGGCACGACCACATCAACGACAATTGCACTGCCCCTGGAAACGCCCTTGAGATTTGGGGCTGCCATCTCCAGTTCGAACTTCAATCATAATTTCAATAACAATTTCAACACCACAACAGTGGGAGCTGGCGGGGGAGCCAATGGGCTGCTCCTGTTTGGCGGCAACTTCCTTACCAACTATGGAGGCGGCGGTAATAACAACAACAATGCGGATCTGGCCAGTGTGGACAGCTCGGATACGTATGCCAGCTGTCAGACGCATCCGTTTCTGTCGCAAGGCGATCTTACCGCCGACTTCAATGACGAGGCCTGTGCCCTGGACATTGATATGGACAATCTGTACATAAATCCCTTGGAGAGAGAGGGCGCGCATCATCAGGCCATCAGCAGCTCGACGGGCTTTATTGTTAGCCTGCCGCCCACTGTCTCCTCCTCCGTCACGGGACTGCGTGCCCAGGTGAAGAAGAGTGCCTCTGGGGACACTGCTCTGCGTAATCTGGCCGCAGGAGGAGGAGCGCTCAGTCCTCTGGATGATGTGTATCAGAATTTCGATGTGCAGGAGCGTGGCAGTCACATTAGCCTGGAAGAGAACTCAGTGCCAAAGCATCGCAAGACGCGTTTCCAGCAAAGTTTCACCGCCCTGAGACCCAGCTCGAGCAGCTCGAAGCCCCGGGCTCGCTTCGAGGACACCAAACTGGACGAGGATGGCGGGGGGCTGGAGGCCCTAGCTCCAAGCAGCAGTCAGAAGAAGAAGCGCTCGGTGTTTATGCCGGGCAAGAGTATAGCCACTGCCACCAAACTGATTAATCAGCGTTTGTTTGGCGTACAAAATGTGGGCTCTAAGGGTGGGTGTTCCATTACAGCTCCGCCGATCTGTTGTCGTCCTAAATTCCCCCCTTTGTTTCTTGACAGCCAAATTCGAGAGCAAACATTCCTCATCAATAGATTCAATTGATGCCTCGCCTAACCTGGAGCATCACAGGCGCTCCAAGTCGATACTGAAAAACAAGTCTGATATTTCACGCGTCCTGTCCGATCCGGAAAGTGAACGCCTGTTGGCGGACAATATGTCCGGATCAGGCGTGTCCGATAATGGCACTGTCATGGTGAGTTCAAATTTTATTCCACCGAATCCCCCCGCCTAATCCCCACTTCAACTTCACTTTACAGGGCGAATCCGGCAGCGATTACTCACCGAATAAATTACCTCATTCAGTTTTAGCTAAATCTATATCCCCACCACCCCTCAGGCATCGTACCCTAATACAACAACGCTCAGGACCCGCGACGTTGCAATCGAAGACAACCAAATTCCAAACGCCTCGCTATCCCGAGGAGCAGGCTTTGCGTCAGGTGAAGCCGCTGCTGTCACGCTCAGTCCATGCCCAGGCCCAGAGTCAGGCGTCCGTTGTCGATGGACCTCAGACCAGGGACAGCAGCCTAGGTAGGTTGAGAGGCGTGAACGCGCTGAGGCTAGCTGACATTCCAAATGGAGTACATCACTGAGTAATCCAGACTTTTGGCTGTGATCCATCCAAAAACAACAATTTTGTTTCTCTCTCTCTCTCTCCCCCATCTCTCTCCATCTGTCGGTCCTGCTTCCCTAGTAACTATCTTCGATGCTGCATTCTGAACCCACTAAATACCCACCCCGAACCCAACTCCCCGCCCACAGACACCTAAAAAACACACACACAGAGAGAAATGGAGTGCTGCGGCTGCCACGCTGGCAATTTGTTAGTATGCAACTGGGAAAACACAATCCACCAGCACTCCATTAACAACAATATGTCTATACGTTGTATTTGTTGTATCCTACTAAAGCACCTAAAGAGAGTCAAGTGCGATCGCTTGCCCAGTCGATATCGATGTGCAGCTGTAGCTTTTGGCCTTTCAACATGCAAAACTCTTTCCACCCCCACCTCCTCACTCACACACACACACACGCAGCTTTCTGTATAGCATTGGTTTCATTGTAGCACCATTGTATGCCCTTGCAGATATCAGGAATAACCAAAGATATATAATCAGATGACTTGATGTGGGCAGGTATTGAAAGCCTTCAAATTTAAAACCCAAATCAACCACAAAAATCGGTGCCATTTCGAAAACACTTGGTTCAAACAAGGCCCTGGGGAGCGTGTTCCAATCTGGTCCCACAATCCGAACCATGAACAGAACCTTTAGGGTTTGAAGTTCTACCAATACTGAACCCAGTCCATCTTGTTTTAAAAGTGTTTGGAAATAAAACATTCAGCAAAAGTACAGTCGGAAAGTAGCTCAAAATTGGGAGGTTCATCATCATCGAAAAATATAAGGAATAGGTCCATAGGTTTGATCTAAATACCATGAACCTATCTATCTTCAAAACTTTGGAAGATATAAGGTTTTCCAAATTGAGGTGGCAAATATTGAAAATAAACTTGATCTGCCTGTAAAAGTTAAAGTCCCAAACATTTCAAACCTCTATCAACACACTGCATACAAGTTGTTTTTGCAGCAATCCGCTTCAGCGCCAAGCGAGTCTAGGTAGCACATACTGCACTTGTTGCGCCGTCTGCTATTCCGACCAGCTGGCGCTGCGCACCAGTACGCATGGATTGTGCTCTTAGGCAAGGCTATTGCTTGTGCGATTGAGAGACGCCAGTTGTTGTACCTTTTTTATGTACACCAAGCGAAATCTAGCACGTATCGGCGAGACAGAAATCGGCTTCAATTTAGATTTTTCTTCTTCATTTTTTTAGGGCGAAAACTGCTTGCGTGGAAGACAATTAATTTGGACTTCGAACGTCTCAGAAATTCGTGCTTGATTTCAGTATTTTCGGCTTGGATCCAAGAATATTCCGCTTTACCGTACTTTTATATCAAAACTGCTTATATTAAGCACGATCGGCTTGTTTTTTTCTGAGTGTATGTATACATGCTGTTATTTTGGTTTCAAGAATGTTTTTTGACTCCAACGAAGAATATTTGGTTCCCACTCAAAGAGTTCATCATTCTAAAAATATGATCAAAAATATTATAAAACAGTTTGAAATCTACTAGAAAAATCCTGAAACATTATTTAATCATGTAGCTGGGGATTGAAAGATCTTATTTGAAATAAGAAGTTTATACATTTTGATGTGAAACATCTTTAATTTTGGTACGGAAGATTTTAGTAGGAGTAAAATTTGATTTCAGCGTCACGTGATGCTGACGTCATGCATATTTTGTGTTGTTGTCTGTGGAGTGTCCCAGCACACAGTGCCTTGACAGTGACTTAACAGTGTTTTAACAAAGACTTAAAAGTGACTAAACAGTTATTTGACAGTGACTTAACAGTGACTAGATAGTGTTTTAACAGTGACTAAACAGTGCCTTTTTAGTGAATTGACAGTGACTCAACAGTGAGCGCTAAAGGCTTGACAGTGTCTTAACAGGCAACTGAAACAGTGCCTTGACAGTGACTTAACAGTGACTTGGCAGTGACTAAACAGTGCCTTGACAGTGACTGAACAGTGACTTGACAGTGACTTGAAAGTGACTTAGCAGTGGCTAAATATTGACTTGACAGTGACCTCACAGTGACTTGACAGTGACTAAACATTGCATTGACAGTGACTGAAGAGACTTTAAAGTGGTTTGACAGTGACTAATCAGTGACTTGACACTTACTTAACAGACTAATAGAAAAGAATATAGAAGTATTGTCTCCGGCTCAAGGTCAGGTTGATAGAAAAAACGATTTATGTTTCTTTTTTCTCCGATATATTTCGGTTGCACCAATATTAAACATACAATCCTTTAATAAAATTCACAAAAAACAGTTAACGTAGAATTTTTACACGTCTTCAACTAATTGTCAGTGAGTAAGTGTCTGTATAAATGCGCGCAGTTCTCAGTATCGGTCTTAAAATTGAGTCTCCTGTCAGTTGAAACGCTTGAGATAGGTAACATTTCTAATGTGAAACGTTTGTTGTAATGCTGCTCTTGTTGCTGTTGAAAAATCCTTTCATCGTGTTTGAAGGTTTATGCGCAATTTGTATGTTTTGTTTGTCATAGCTCTGCTAGTTTAGGTACGGATGTGAGTGATCGGTATTTCTTAGGTTCCTGTATTCGTCTATTATTTGCGTTTTTGTGTCTTTTCAACAATGAGTCAAAATGACTTTTATCTCCGAATTTATAACTGTCTGATATGATTTGTCGCTGATATTAGTCATTCGTTGAATATACCCAAGTGCCGTATTCATTATCATGCTTCTTGGATGTTTTGAAATGAACTTGATAAACCGTCCTGAGGCTGTTGGTTTCAGGTACCACTTTGTTTTGAAAATGTTGGTGGTGTCTAAATAAGGTAAGTTTCCGTCTTCTTTTAGTTCCAATGTGAATTTAATTTTTCTGTGTAGCTATTCAGCGTCCCAGAGAGTTTGCACTTCGTCCTCTACACCTTAAATATGAAAACTTCCTGACCATCTTCTACTTTCACTATTTAACCAGTATAATTTAACTATAAACGCTCACCCTTAAAATCCAATAATTCACAAAACGCACGGTAACAACTAAATGCACTTAAAACTAATTTTCTTGATAACTTTGCAGTTTTGATTGAGATGACCGGTTGAAATGTCATACACGCTTAATTTTCGTCCGGGAACCTTCTAGCTAGATTGCCCGTGAGCTACTGGGGTATGCATCCCATTTGTGAGTACTCTGGGTTGATGCTTTAGTCTCCTGATATCTCTCTAAAGTTCTCCATGATAATGTCTGCGATGGGTGAGGCTTTGGGCATTCCTTTCAGCTGAGTGTATATTTTGTTCTCAAATTTAAAATATCTACTCCCCATAATGCAAAATTTTACTATGCCCATGAAAAGTTGTCTGCGAATTTGGGTATGCTCTCTATTTTTTTGCCATTTTTGTCTAATGGTGTCCATTACTACACAGAAAAAATTTTGTCGGTAAATTCAACCAATTCTGTGGTTAAAATGCTCCAACCTATAGACATGGGTTGAACCAACCGTCAGCTACAGTAAAAGTGCCATAGCACATAACGTAATGATTACGGTAACACAGTAGATTTTAACCAGAAATGACGGTCGAAATTGCTCCGACCAACAAAAATAGTTAGCTTACCATTGTTTACAGTAAACTCATATGTGTACCACAGCAGCAGTATAAATACCACAAATATATACCACAGTATAAGTACTCCACACAGCACAGTGCAAATACCTCGTATTAATTCAGAAAAACATCGAATTATTAATTTCATAAAAACTTTTCTTACTCCGGGGTGACTCGAACTCAGGGCCCATTGACTGCAACACGAATTGGACGACATCTTTACTGGCTCGGCTGCGCTCGCGCATGTGGCAACGCGTCATAAATCTTACTTGTATTGAGTCTGCCAACCAATAAATTCTTGCACATCGCATGGATGAGACCACTTCTAATTCCCAAGTTCGAATTCGGCCATATTCAATTATAAATAGGACAACAAAAGTTAGAGCAGTAACTGTACTATTTTTATGGTAAATTTTACTAACGACCCAGTAAACCAAAAAATAACAACAAAATATATTTACTACCATTACGTGCGTGGTACTAGTTCTATGGTAAAATGTTACTGCAAGCCGCAGTTTTTTAAAACAACAACAAAAAACAAACATTTAAAATTACTTTATTTTTATTTTTTTTGGGGGTAAATATAAAAAAAAAATATTATAAAAAAAACAAAAACAATTAATTTTATTTTTTTCACAGTAAAATTTACTGTAAGAATTGGTAGATTCAACCAACAAAAATTTTTTCTGTGTAAATCTATCGGTATGCTAGGAAACAGAGACACAACATCAAAGGACACAAAAACTTCATCGTCACTCAATTTTAAGACTGATACTGAGAATAAATTAAAACATGTTTAATATTGGTGTATAAATTTTTGTAGTTTTGCTCTGAAGACGGATGCCGAAAAGCAACCGAAATATATCAGAGAAAAAAGAAACATAAATCGATTTTTCTATCAACCTGACCTCGAGCCGCAGACAATACCTCTACAATTAGAAAGATCGCCAAATCACAATTGTAGAAAAGAATATAGATTATAAAAGCAAGCGATCTTGTTGTTGGCATATTTTGATTTTCTTCTCTTAAAACTGGACAGTCTCGGGAATTTCTTCGTAACTGATAAATTTCAGAAAAGACGTTCTCATTCAGATCGATTTCTTGCCAATATTTGCAGTGATGCCAGCTGAAAGCCTTTGTTTCCAGCTTGAATACACCGAGTGAACTTAATTTTGCACTATGTTTCAGTAAATTCATCTGCAAGGGTATGCAAGTTTCGGTCAGCCGAAATAATGTTTTATATTAATTAAATTAAAACATTTTAAAATACAATACTAATATTCCTCCCTTTCCCAAAATTGAACCCAGACTCCGAGACTACGTTCACATCGCCCGCAAGCAGTCGAGCCACTGAGGAGGCTCCTAGCACTAGTGCCATGGCTGCTGCCCAAGTCGAAGATCGCGATGGTGAAGGCGAGGGTGAGGCTGAGGCTAACGATGAACAGCGAGCCCTGTTGCAATCACGAGATCGTGACGGGAAGGGTGCTGACGATTGCCCTGGGGGTGAGGCCACGTAGCAATAAGTGTACATCCACACGCATACCAAGAACGCTAAGTACTTAGTTATTGTATAAAACCTATTCCTATGGAAACCAAACAAAAAAAAAACACACAAAAACTCAAAGTGATAGCAAAGTTAGCAAAAATGGAATGTGAATTATATAAAAGCAATGAACAGTATCCTAGTCTAAATGGAGTTAGCAAGTTGAATATTTTTACAAATCTCAAAAACTACAGATCGGCCGTACAAAAAATTAAGAAGCAAATGGACAACAGCAAACCCAAAATGTAACACTAAACTCAATACTTCACTAACAACCTATTGTATATGTAAATAGACAGCCCTAAGCGATTGCTAATCTATTGTACAGAGCCACATTTATTTACAGCGAAACTCTATAGTCAAAATCACCAGAAAAGCCTAACTAATTGTCGAAAAAGAAAATAATATTCATATTTTAAATGCAAATTATATATACACAGAATATTGAAAATATATACACACACATTTGCAATTACAATTCGCGGCATATTTACATATATATATATACACATACACTCATATATAATAATAATACATAAATGTAACTCAAAACTATTTTTCAAATCACGCGCCACAAACCAAAAGTAGACAATGCCCTGCCCACGCCCATTTATGTATGTAAATCCTACGAGAATCGTTCAAAACTCATAAAAAGTAGTTAAAAATCGTTACGCAAAATGTTCGTTTATACTTAATAGTAGAATGTACGTTATGTAAGTGTAGAGGCTTTGCCTTTCGCAGTTGAAAGAGAGGCTTAGACACACACACTTTATTTTCTTTTGTTTGCTTGAAGCCATTGAAGGTTTAATGTAACTGTGTAGTTTTTGAGTATGTTGATATGAGGATCATTTATTGAGTGAGTAAGGAAAAGTAGGTTCTATACGAATTGAAATGTTTGAATGTTTACAAGTTTCTGAAGTTATTTAAAAGAAACCCAAAGGGGTAATAATGTGTTTCAAGTTAATAGAAGTCAATCTATTTTATCGATTTTTGCCACTGTTTGATCTGTCATCATACAAAAGTAGGACGGTACTTTGATGGGAATTTCGAGGAAATAACTTAATTAACTATTGGTGTAAAACTGATGGTTTGACTGCTGCTTGAATCTGACTTCAATAAGCCAAAATTTTATCTTTCCATTACTGATTTTCTATTGAAATAATTGGCGTTGCCGAAGTTGAGGATTTTTATCTCAGTGCAGTTGAGGGCTTTAAGGTGCCTCGCGGTTATATCTTGAAGGTACCTCGGAAAGAAGACTTTGTGGTGATCTGCCACCTTTTGTGTCTTCAGTACAATTGACAAGCTTTTGCACCACACAAACCCAAAGAACTAGAGCTTTTTCCGTTTTTTCGACCCATGCGCTTTGGAATTCCCAATCAGTTAAGGAGCTGTCTGGGAGTCGATTTCAAATTATGCTTATGATAGGACCGGAAGGTATTTAAAATAGTTATACGGACAGCATTATTCTGCCTTTTCTTGCTGGATTATTGTTTTACAAAGAGTAAAGAACAAGAGCCCAAAAGAACAAGTTGGCCCATACTTGTATCCAGCAGAAGTGACGTCGGCAGAATTTTTCCTTTACGCCAATGAAGGACCGTTGTATTACCATATAACCCTTTCTACGCTGTCGTCGTAAGGAGGAGTCTTCCCGTTAAACCATTTAGAAGATAGTAGAAATTTGAGCAGCGAGGCTATATCTATTTCAGAGATGTCTGACAGATCGTTTAGAAAAGGACGACCCAGAACTGTAAGTCGTCTTCTGCTAAGAGCTGGACAATGACAGAAGAGGTGTTGTACACTCTCCTCCTCATCCGCTGAGTTGCAGCTTCTACAGAAGTCATTCGGGGGTGCCACAGAAACCTCTTCCAACCAAATTCCAACCGAATTCCAATTCTTAGGTGCCACAGAAATTTCTATTGGTTGGTTTCAAACCTCTAATGTTTTGTTAAGAGATTTTGCAAAAGCTCTTTTCTCACTACCTTAGTGGCGCCCTCTACAGCTAGCGGATTAAAGGCTAGCAGATTGAGGGCTGGAAACTAATTAGTCATATTTGGCGCCAACAAATTTTTAAATATTGCGTTATATTGGTGGAGAATGCGACTTAAAATTTAATTATTATTTAAAAATGCATCATAAAACATATAACACAATCAAAAAATTTCAGTTAATCATTAAATTAACCCACATCCAAAAAAGGGAAATTTTTTGGCGAGAGTTTCAGCCCTGTTTTTAGAGATGGAACATCAATTGGAACATCTGGTGCTCCAACTAGATTTTCTGATTAGAAAATGAAATCTCTAGAACTTCTGTGGCACCAACGAATTTTTCGAGAGATTTACAAACCAACCGTCGGCAAAATCTATAGAGATTTCTGTGGCACCCCCGATTGTGTCTGATTCCGAGCCTAGCGGCGTGTCTTCCTATTAGGCAGTGTCCAGTAAGGGCCCCTACTAATAAAGAAATATTTACTCTCTCTTGACGGAGTAACGCCTTCGATTTTTAGTATTAAGGGTAGGCCATGTAAGCCTAGATATTTCACATGTGTGAATTGTTTGCCATCGATCCATGGTTATTCGATAGGTAGTTTCCTTTGTTTGTAGCTTAAAGGTCGCAAGAGGCACGCCTATGTTGCTCTTATCCGGTAGGAGCTGAGTGGTGGTGCCAAGTCTAGCGAGGTGGTCGGCCATCTCGTTGCCTTCTATGTTGGAATGTCCAGGCACCCAAACGAGATTAATTTCAAAGTGCTGAGCCATCTCATTAAGAGATCTTCGGCACTCTGCGAGAGTTTTGGTGTTGTTAATAAATCCGTCAATGGCTTTTAATGCAGCTTGACTGTCTGAGAAAATGAATACTTTACTTCCCGGGATTGCAATGGTTTCCAGAAGGTTAGTAGCCTCCTGGATGGCCATAACCTCTGCCTTGTAGACACTACAGTGATCAGGAAGTCTAAATGAAGTTTTTATCCCAAGATCTGACTGAAAACTCCTCCTCCCACCTGTCCATCCAGTTTGGAGCCATCAGTGTAGAAATTGATGGCATTCGGTTTTGAGTGTGTCATTGAGTTCCAGTGCAGCCGACTTGGTATGGTGACTTTATACATAGTGGTGAACGTGATTGTTGGGATGCAGTAGTCAAGTTTTGGCGTCAAGTTTTTGATGCAGTAGTATAGAAGAGTGGCCATAGTTACTGTCTTCCCATGTACCACTTTCTCTCAGCCTGAGAGCGGTGTTACTAGCGATTTCTCTTCCCAGAAGATCTAGAGGCATAAGGTGTAACATTATGTTAAGTGCATCTGTTGGGATTGTACGCAATGCACCAGTCATACATAGTGCAGCACTACGTTGAACTTTAGTTATGGTTCTGAGGACGAACGGTTTCCAGGCCGGCCACCATACGATAATCCGTATAGTAATATTGGACGTACAACTGCTGCGTACAGCCATGAACTATTTCAGGGGAAAATCCCCACTACGACCAATCGCACGTTTGCTCGAAAAGTCTTTTTTATGTTCTTTATATTTTCGTTCCAATGTTTTTGTCCATAGTACCCCAGATATTTAGCTGAATCGCTAAATTTTTGTTATTGTTTAATAGGGGGGTGGTGAAGAGGACGAGTTCAGTTTTGGCTGGATTTGACTCCAAGGCCACTTTGTATCGTCCAATTTGAAAGTGTTGAGAGTGCATCCTGCATCAGATCGCAGAGAGTCTGAGGAAATTTGCCTCTTGTAATTATGGCAACGTCATCTGCATACGCTACCACCGTATGTCCACGCGATTCCATGAGTCGCAACAATTCGTTGACTGTTACCACCCAAAGAAATGGCGAAAGAACACCTCCTTGAGGAGTGCCTCTACAGCAGAGAATAGTTGAGCACATTATAACATAGAGCCTTAAAGCTCTTATTTCTCTACCTAGACATGCTTAGTCGGCAGCGGACGAGCAAAAGAGAAGCTTTTAAAGCTCTCTGTCTGTATTCTTAGTTGCAAGTGCCTCTTTTTCATCGGCTCCCGGTGCCGACCTCTGGAATAGAACCTAGGCATTATTAATGCCTTTATGATATTGGAAGTGGGTGGCCGTTGCTTTAGGTTTCAGTTTTTAAAAGGTTTGGACCTAGGTTCTTATTGGTTTTTATTGGCTAGCTCAACATTATTTTTCAGTTATGCTCGACTTTGAGTAAAATGTTCAGAGTATTTCCCATTATTTAGATTTTTGATTTGACAACGAAAAATTTTTTCTTCGGATGAAAAATCTCAAAAACCAGAACCAAACCGGCTTATTTTGAGAGTTTTCGTTAAGTGCTGAAATATTCTGGATTTAGAATATGCACTCTGATTTCATATTTCAGATAGCAGGTTTCAACTGACATAGTCCTCAAACGACCTTTTCTTAAAACTTACTCAATGAACGATCCTTGTAGTGGCCATGAATGCGATCGTTTCGTTGTATGTAGTAGTCTTGCGTTTTGTTGATCCTTTGCATATATGTATAGAGTGATATTATTGTGAGCTCGTTAGCCGCAGCTTTCAATGTGTGTGTGCCATTGTGTGTTTTAGGTGAGTTAGTTAGAACTACTCAAATGTCCTTTGTGGATTTGTATTTATTCTTTTTTTTTTTGTTTTCGTTTCTGTTCCAAATACGTAAGCAATAAAATTGATCACCTTAAAAATTTTTAGATAAGCTCCTACATACTGTTTCATTTCACTGAGTTGTTTGTCAATTATTGTGTCAGCTAAGTTGTGTGTCATATATAACAATGATTTGTGTGTTTCTATGGGAGCCTCTGCTACTCCTTCGCCACGTAAGTTGTGCCGAAACATTCCATTTTTGTTAAGGTATAAATAAATGTAATACACGTATATGGGGCATTTGATTGGAATTCTTAGTATTTATGCAAGCGAATCAATAAATTCAAGCATTTATTAACAAATTAAACAAAGTAATCCTAAACCAGATACTTAAGCGTATACATTACATATATACACACATATATATATAGGTAAATTGCTAAGCCGCTTTTGAGAGCAAGCCTTGAACTGTCCAGCGTAAAATTTTGTTCATTGTTCCATCGCCTGCATAAATATGTGAGAGCTTGTCGCCAAGAAGGAAGTCGAACGCTTAATAGCCTCTTAGAAACATATCAGTGAGAGACGAAGAACGAAAACAACAACAACAACAACACACTTACACACCCACAAACAAACATACACTGTAAATTCAGACTCCAATTTTATTATGAGATGCTTACAAAATCTCAACGTCCGCTTTTTGAATTGAACACAAAACTAAGATTAAAGCCAAGCACAAAATGCATAAGAAAATATGTGAATGTACGTACTAATATGGTATAATTAAATGCTTGACGAATTTTCTACACAGTTTTTGTGAGCGCTGCGCCACATTCCAAGTTACCCGTAACACTTTTGTAAATACTTATTTAATCCGGCTCTTTAGTTCCGAACTCCAAAGAAAAAGGCACTGCAAACATTTTTATACAACAAGTTATTTTCATTTCGAAATTGTTACTATTTTTCTAAATTATTTTTACCAGCTACAAACCAAAATAAGTAAACGAAAAACGCAAAATGTTATTAATATTAATTATACTTAATATTAACAAATTATTTACTAAACGATATGTACATTTTATTGTAGTCTGTCAGTGACGAATGTAAATCAGCAAAAAAAAAACAACAAATGAAAACAAATTAAATCGTTGAAAAACATAATGAAATTTTATTAAAAGGGTTAGTTTGTCTATATACATAAAAGAGTTCAACCTGATTAATTGACTCACTGGTGACTGCCGCACTGTCCTAACCATAAGGGATAGAAAGCGCATACTGAAAGTGAGTATTGAGATCAAATTCTGAAAAATTCTGGAATCAACTCTGGGATCTTTTCCAAACCTTTTTGAAAAAATTTTGTTAAATTCAAACAGGTAAATGATTTTAAATGGTTGAAATAGTTTTTTTTTTTTGGAATAGGTTAGTTAGTTCCCAGAATTAAAAATTTTGTATAAAAAAAAGAAAAAACACATCAAAAAATTGTAAAAAAACTACCCCTTGTATAAGTTCATGTTGGGTGATTGAAGATATTAATAAATTATATATAATGGTGGTGATTGGTATTTTAAGGTAATTTGGGTGTGTAGTTAAATAAAAAAATAAGAGATAGTTTTTTGTTAGGAAATTAAAATTTTGAGGTGATTTTATTTGTGAAAAAATATAATACGTCGACTTTGCAGCAAAAAAATGATGACGTTGAGAAGTACGCAAAGCTCCGTCAAAATAGGAAAGAACCCCTGACCGAACCATTTGATACCAAAAGAGGTTTTAGGCAGGGCGATACCTTATCGTGTGACTTCTTCAATCTACTGATGGAATATATACTGCGCCGGTGCCCACATGCCAACAGAACGGGCGCCTTTATTCATAAAGATCTAATGCTACTCGCATATGCCGATGATATTGACATTATCGGCAAAAACGAACGGGCGGTAAGCAGGGCGTTTTCAGAGATTGAGAGGCAGTCTGAACTAATGGGTTTAGCGGTAAATGAGGACAAGACGAAATACCTAGTATCCGCGGTCAAAAAGTCCTTGCGTCTTGGACAATCTGTTACAATGGGAGAATACAACTTTAAAGTTGTAGAGGATTTTGTTTACCTCGGAACGACGATAACCAGCGACAACAACATCAGTCTGGAAATCCGACGAAGGATCACTCTTGCAAACCGATGCTACTACGGGCTAAGTAGGGAGCTCAAGAGCAGAGACCTCAAGCGAAGAACAAAATTAGCCCTATACAAGTCGCTTATCATCCCAGTCCTGCAATACGGCGCAGAAGCATGGACAATGACAGCAGCGGATGAAGCGGCGATTGGCGTGTTTGAACGAAAGATTCTTCGGAGGATTTATGGACCTTTAAAAGTTGGCGATGATTTCCGCATTCGAAAAAATGACGAACTGTATGAGCTCTATGGGGACACCTGTCTGGTCAAGCGCATAAAGCAACAGCGGCTGCGCTGGTTAGGACATGTCACCAGGATGGACGAAGAAGCTCCAGTAAAAAGAGCGTATAAATCGAAGGCGGCTGACTATGGAGGAAGAGGCAAGCAGGGGAGACCTCGACTAAGATGGGACGACCAGGTGCGGGCAGACATTGCCAAGCTTGGTGTGACCAACTGGTGCCAGCTCGCACGGAACAGAAGCGACTGGAGAGCATTAATCGCAGAGGCCCAGACCGTCAAACGGTTGTGATGGCCAATAAAGAAGAAGAAGTCACCAACACACGCTTATATTTTCGTTCTTTCCATTTGGATTTTTAAAATGAATGTTATATATTTCGGAAGCAATTAAGTTGCACTATAATCAGCAAAAACAATGTCATTAATCGATCAGATAAAGAGTTAAAGATATAAGCAAAAATATGTGGTGGCGTGACGTTACAAAAAAAAGTGAGGTTTTACTTGTTTTAGAAAATCGAAAAACTGCGAATTGGGCAAAGTTTTTGTATAAATTTTTGATGTGAAACATCTTTAATTTCGGTACGGAAGATTTTGGTAGGAGTAAAATTTGATTTCAGCGTCACGTGACGCTGACGTCATTCATATTTTGTGTTGTTGTGTTGTGGAGTTTCCCGGCAAACACAAACACACAAGAGGATGGGCAGAGGGGGGAAGCGAAGAGGTAGAAAAGATGCTGAAGAGGGGCAACTGGGTCTGGATCTGGGCGGGATCTCGGTGGGATATAGTTGGTATCTGGATGGTATATAGTTGGTATCTGGATGGGATATAGGTGGGATCTGGTTGATACCTGGGTGGGATCTTGGTTGGGATCTGAGTAGAATCTGGGTGGGATGTGGTTGGGATCTGAGTAGAATCTGGGTGGGATCTGGTTGGGATCTAATTGGGAACTGGGTGGAATTTAGATGGGATCTGTGTGGGATCTGGTAGGATCTGAGAGGGATCTGCTTGGGATCTGGATGGAAGCTAAGTTGGATCTTGGTGGGATCTGGGTGGTATTTGGGAGAAATTTGGGTGAGATCTGGGCGGTATCTGGGTGGAATCTGAGTAGGATCTGGGTGGAATCTTTGTGAGATCTGTGTGGTATTTGGGAGGGATCTGGGATCTCACCTTGGTGGCATCTGGGTGGATGAAACTTCATCATTTATCTATGGATCAGCACAGTAAACAAAACTTCCTTAAAAAATGAAAGAACACTGAAGCCAGTGATCTTGTAGCTGGTATTTCCACTCCCTGTTAGTTTTTTTTTTCGAAAAAGTGCCTTTAAAGCTTGCTTGATTTAAATACCATCATTGAAAGATCTTGTTTCAAATTAAAGCCTCGTGAGTGTTAAAGAACACGCACACCCTTTTTTTTTAGTTGATAGCAGGCAATCAAGCTCAAGTACCACTTAAGTACCAAATACGTATGTTTCGGTTACAGATTCTCCTAGATAAGTTGGTATCTTTGTAATTATTTCAGCGAAGAAATCCCTTAATTACAGCCTTTATAATTGACAGCGAAATGGACGAAAAAAGGAAATAAAGGGTTTCTTGAAAAAAGGTTTTATCAAAAACTCGTCATATTAGATACATTTCCGGACTGTAGCCTCTAATAACCCAAAAGTGCCTCAAGGCACTTATTGTATACTTTAGTATTATCGAAATTATAAAAAAATAAAATCGTCAGTTAGCAATACACATACAAAACGAGAGCGCAAATTAAAGTCGCCTCTAACCGACTTCGATATACCCGTTACCGTTAAGAAAACATGTTTAACAGTGTACCCGTTCCCCAGTGCGACCATCAAAAAAGTATGCAACATTTTTAGGGTGGTTTCGGGAAGGGCTTGGTTCACTTTTTTGCTTATAACTTGAGAATTAGCAAAAAAATACCATCTTTATCATTCTTTCGGCAAATCGATTTATTTGGCCTTTCCGTATACCCTACCTACGAGTAACGGGTATAATTACGCCAAATAGAAGCTTCGAAAGCTTTCTGATGCTTTTTAACGCGCCTTTTTATACCCGTTACTCGTAGAGTAAAAAGGGTATACTAATGTCGTGCAAATGTATGTAACAGGCAGAAGGAATCATTTCCGACCATATTAAGTATATATATTCTTGATCAGCATCAACAGCCGAGTCGATTTAGCCTTGTCCGTCTGTCCGTCCGTCCGTCCGCCCGTCCGCTGTATAAACACCTAGATCTCAGAGATGGTAAGAGATAGAGGTTTGACATGTATGGGACAAATGCTTCTTTTATCTGCACGCAGATCAAGTTTGTTTCAAATTTTGGCCACGCCCCTCCCGCCCCGCAATTTGGAAAAAACGTTATATCTCCTACAGTTTTAAAGATTGACGATTCGTACCTTCTAAAGATAATTAGTAATTTAGCAAAATGATAAAGATCGGATGAACGGTTCTCAAGTTATGAGCAAAAAAGTGAACCAAGCCCCTCCCCGCTAACACCCCTCCCACCCTAAAAAATTTTGCATACTTTTCGGATGGTCACACTAAGGAACGCAGGAACACTGTTAAACATGTTTTTTCATGAGTAACGGGTTTATCGAAGTCGGTTAGAGCCGACTTTAACTTACGCTCTCGTTCTTGTTGTTCATAAAATTTTTTTTTCCTGTTATCATTAAAGGGGATCATGAAGTGTGCCTCCCATTTTTTCTAATACCTTTTATAATAAAAGGTGTTTAAAGCTTGGGAACCACATTACTTGAAGTAGCGTCGGGCTCCTTATTTCTTTTTTTTTTGGCTTATAATAATTTTTGTCATTGAAGGTAAGATTATATATTATCCAAATCAAAGATTTGTACATACTTTTGAGGTCATTTTTGAACTTAGGAGCTACAATTTACAGCAAAAATAAATATGATCCATTTTAGTTTCTTCTTATATCCTCCAATTTGATCTAAGAGGATTAAGTTTGTTTTGCGATTCCGGTTCGTCTTCCAGTTTGATTCTCTGATCAGTACACATGTACCCAACAAATGTTGACATTTTGCATTTTTAGTTTATTTCTGACATTAATGTTAGACCAGTTTTGTTTCAAGTCTTTGTGCAAAAATTAACAAAATTTTAAATATTTTAAAGTTTATTTAATTCCAAATACAAATTGGTTACCGATTTAGGATAACATAGTTCTCATCCATTAGCAATTCCTGAAAATATTTTTCATTTTAATTATTATGATGAAAAACTCTGCCATAGCTCTTTGCTTACCTCCTCTGGGGTCAATGCCTTCACATCTGTTAGTTCCATACGCAGGGGATTTTGTTGTACCGCATTCCGTATAGATTTGATTACCTTAATAGCCTCCACTCTGAAGTTGTCCGGCATCTTGGAGCCAATTCGTAGAAATTGTAACTTGCGGTTAGAGTGTAAAATTTTTAGGCAGGCTGCCGAAAAATCGCCTGAGCCATGAAACTTAAGACTTAGTTTACGCAGCTCGGAGAGTTGTGCCAACATTTCAACTGCTTTGGGGTCATCAAATGCCAGTTGCAGTTCTCTCAGTGAACTTATTTGTATAATCTGTTTAGTTTCTTCCAAATTAACCAAAGTCTCTACAGTTTTCAGACAATGAAGCGACTTTAGGGTTTCAAAAAGCATTGTTAAATTGCCCTCGTCTTGAAGGTTCCTAATGATCAAGGTCTTCAGGTTAGGCAACTCGGATAGCTGTAGGTACGCCTCGCTATTTTGTTGCAAGCGAAAAGATATTTCCTCCAGTTGTGGACAATAAGGTACGATATCACAGAGCCGACCAAGTACTCGGGTATTAAGAAGTGAAAGAGTTAGTAGATTAGTGTTGGACTTGCAGTACTCCACCAGACTCTCCACTTTAATTTCACCGTCTATTTGTAGTTTTTGAATGTTTTTCACTTGGCACAAGGTCTGCGGATCGAAATCTAAAAGTTGGGTAAGTATGAGTTATTTGACTTTGACACCAAGGTAATGCCTTACCCTGTTTGGTGGAAAGGCGAAGGCTGCTCAGCATGGGCAAATCCTTAAGTGCCAGTATGGTTTCGTTTACTATTTTCAGATTTGGTATATTGAAAAAGGACACTTTTCTTATGGTACAGCTCTCCAAATTCTGCATATTTCTTATTGTATCGGCGAACTTTTGAAACGGTATAAGTTCAAATGGTTCCTGTTCCATTTTACGATATTTATTGAAGTACTTTTGGTTAACCTCTTCGAATACCAACTGATTGTCCAGCAAACATTCCTGTTTACTGTTATAGAGATGATAATTAGCGTGATTGATGTTTACTTCAAGATCTTTGATATTTTCACTTATAATGCCAAACAATATCAACTGTTGCCTGAAGTAGTCCAAATCAAATTCTTCGTTGACGATTTCGTTGATGTAAAATGTGGGATAAATTACATGGGACCAGTCTTTGACCAAATGGCGAAGTCTTGTGCATACTTGGGCCAAATTGATATGATCTTGTATTTGTAGATACTTCAATATGAGACCCAGGCAGTCGTCATTTAGTTGTAGAATATTAATACTATCCATATCGTGTGCACTACTCTGGAGGGTTAGATTAGAACTGATTTCAAAGCGTAAGTTTGTGACTCACTACCGCACAGTTTTGTGTATTTTTAATAATCATAACAAACGCCGAAAAAGTAAAGCCAAATGAAGAGCCGACCTGATGACACCCTTTGGTGAACGTTTTTATCTATTATTTGTTAGGAAAAAAACATGGGTTACCTGCATTTAAAAGAACAGATATGCCTCATTTTGGTGGAGTACCGTGCTGAGTGGCTTTTCAAAAGCTCTGACAGTGCTGTGCAACGAATATGTTCGTACTTATGGCAGACATGTTTAGGAAATAGTTAATTGGAAATGGTTAATTTGGAAATAGGTATTTAAATACAAAACTTTATATTTTAACTTGATTTACAAAATGGTTATAAGAGATTGCTTACATTTTTGTTAAAGGCCCGAAAGCTTTTGTAAAAAGCTTGAATACTAAGCAGCTTTTTAGCATGGTTGCTGTCTTGACTAAGGTTATGGAAACGAAATCATTTAGGTTTTGAATTTGAATTTATTATTTAATAATTATCCTAACGCTACAAATACAATGTACTTATTTTTGCGCTAGTCACGACTATTAAGTTGTTTTCAATTACATGTATCCTATCTTAATTCTAACATTGAGTATGGTATTGTTGATTTGTTAATTACATATTTATGATTACCTAGTTTTATAAATTTTGTCTTTTTAAATGTGTAAATAGTTTGGTTTTAAATTGCGTTGCGTTCCTAATAAGTTTGAGCTCATGTGGGAGTTCGTTCCAACTGCGAGCCGCAGCGACAAAAAATTGTGTTTCGGACATTGAAAGGTGAATTCTGGGACATATAAGGTTTTGTGTTCTTTTTGAGGATGCGAAATTTAAGAGTTCAAAAAGATAGGTCGGTTGTCGTGTAGTCATTATTTTGTGTAGAGAAACAAGAATTCTAAGGCTAATCCACGATTTTAAATTAAGTCCAAAAATGCTATTGGAAAACTGTGTTATATGGTCAGTGGGTTTGCGGTCATAAATATATCTGGCAATCGAATTAAATGTCACTACCAATTTGTGCATGCTACTTGCATCACAGCTCCCAAAGATTTCAACTCCATAGAACAGTGTCGGTATTAGGCATGTTTTTGCAACAGTCAGTTTGATGTTTCGTGGCAGACAGTTTCGTGTGTGTGACAGCTGCCTAAGCATACCATAGGTTTTTCCTGTTGCCTTTGCTATGTGATAACTCCAAGACAGAGTATTGTTGAAATTTATTCCGAGGTTGGAAGCATGGTCAACATATTCAATAGCGGTGCCGCCTATGGTAAGTTTAGCCAGCTGACCTGTATCTATCGCTTTCTTGTAAATTATTAAGCATTTGGACTTTAAGGGGTTTAGTCCTAGCCCATTTGCAATTGCCCAGTTGTTTATTACATCTAATTTATTGTTACATACTCTGACACAATCATTTACATCTCTTAACGGTCCACTAACATATAATTGAACGTCATCAGCATACATATGGACATCACAATTTGACAGATTATTAGGGAGGTCATTTATATAAATAGAAAAGAGAAAAGGACCTAACACAGAACCCTGAGGAACACCTCGATTAGTGTGTAGAATCTTTGAACTGGTTTTTCCAGACACTACTGCTTGCCGTCTGTCTGATAGGTATGTTCTTAGTAGTTTTAATGCGGTAGGAGCAAGATTGTATTTTATGGTCCACAGTGTCGAATGTTTTGCTGTAGTCCAGTAGTGTAAGAAAAGTTACGTTGCTATAGTCAAGTTGAATGCGAATGTCCTCCGCAACTCTTAGGAGCGCTGTTGTACAGCTCCAATTTTGGCGAAAACCAGATTGCTTTTGGGTTATTAAATTATTGGCATTAAAAAAGTTCTGCAGCTGTTTAGCCATTATTTATTACTGTCACTGTTTGTAAGGCCAGGAGTATTCTCGGGTTTGTTAAGCGCTGGTCGAGGGAATTTAATGATCCTTATACGACAAAGATTTTGTACACTTCTCTTGTCCTTCCTATTCTCGAGTACGGATCTTGTGTGTGATCTCCGCAATATTCGACCCATCAGGATAGAATTCAATCATTTGCAAAAAACTTGATTACTCTGTATCAAAACTTCGGTACAGACGAAGTTAGTACTTTGCCTTTCTCTTCATATTTACATAAACTAATTAATGGTGAATTCTACCCATCTGAGTTGGTTGGCCAAATTAACCCCAACTTTCTTATTAGACCGACTCGTGTCATTTTATACCCCTATCACTGAATCGTTTTACCACTAACTATGTCTTGCATGAACCGTTTCTTATCCTCTGTGCTTATTTCCGTAAACTCTACCCCGGTGGTTAAGTCTACAGTTTTCCGCTCTCCCCCGACGCAAAGGTACAGCTCGAAAGACTGTTGAATTTGGAACTAAGATTAAATTAGTTAGCTACGCACCCTGTCCTCGTAGAATTTAAATTAAGTACCTAGTTCCTTACTTTTTTACAGCGTAAATTAAAATTTGGATCAACTAGGTTAGGTAAAAGGTACTCAAAATTGAAATACAAAGTACTTACAAGTACCTAATGGTACTAACAATGGTAATAACTGTGTAAATTCCTGCCCATCGCCCTCTAGAATCGATTTTCAAACCATATTGCAGTGACTGAAGTGAATCATTAAACTGAATACAAGAATACAAAATCGTTGTCATGCAATAAAAATCTGAAGGTCAAATAAGTGGTATTTCAAGACAGATCAAATAAATAAGACATGTATGGGACATTATTATTATTTATTTTTTTATTTCGCTACGCCCCTGCCGTTCCCGCAATTTGTAAAAAACTTTATATCTCCCACAGTTGTGTAGATAAATGGTTTCGTTCTTTCCAATGCTAAATATTTAGTAATCAAAATTATATATCGATGAACTATACTAAAGTTATGACCAAAAGAAAGTTCTCTGCCACAGCGCTGGCTTTCTGGGTTACCAAAGGGTCTCAATAGTAGCGCCATCTATTGGTCAGCTTTGAAAATCCCTCAACAAGCATTATTCAAAGCAAAAATAAAATTGTTGTATGAGAAACATTTAAATCCTTTATTAAAAAAAATGTACGAGCTGCAAAGGTATATAAACTTTGGTACATAGTATATTACACTAGGGCTTGACCAACGTTCTTACTAGTTTTAAACTGTGAAATGCACCTTGAACCTAGATTCTCGGTTTGGTTCAACATTCTGGAATCTAGCAAGCAAATTTGTTGCTATCTGTTCAATATTGTGCGATAAAGATCCGAAATTGTTTTGAGTTATAAATTCGAAATAGCAATAAAAAGACCATCCATAATAAGCTTTGTTCCTAGATCCATGCTTTCAAGCTTAGAAGATTATTGGAGCCTTTGAAGGCACTAATAGAAAGCCGACTAAATCAATTAAATCTGTCTGAAAGGTCAAATCGTAAAATTTGACCAAATGAAATCGTTTGCGCTGCGAAAACTAAATATGTATCTCCTCTGAGTACTGTCCTTAAAGATCTTTTACCAACCGCAGAAGATTCGGTTTTGAGTGTTGTCTGCTCGCATCTTTTGCAAAAAGCTATCAGAATGTTTACTGAAAGTTCGTAAATAGAAATTAATCTATCAATCCAGTGCAAGTTTCTATACGAAAACTGAATCTAATTATCTAAGCCGATTCAGCTGGCATTTCAAATTTAAACCATCACCAAAAAAGTCATGGTTTTAATCAGCTTTTGAATAATCTACAAATAAGATGACAAACATGCTTTGATTGCCGTTCACATTTTGAGAATTTAATATTTCTTGTGTAGGTTGAATATTTTCATTAATAACACAGATTCATTTCATCATCAATTATGTCCAACAATTCCTTATGCCAGTATTTAAGTATTCTCAACCCGTTTCTAAAACCAAATGAGTTGGAGCCCTTGCTCACAATGACAGCTACTTAATTAGTTTGGGCTGAAAAAGGGGTATCCCGCCTTACACCTTAACGATTCATTAACCCACCAATTGAAGCCTAAAAATTTGTTCAATAATTAACTGAAACTCTGCTCACGTAATGGGGCGTGTCACGGCAGCTGCATAATTAATCCCAGCCCCCCAAAAAACACGCCCCTCTAATAAGCTTATAAATGGCTGATTAAGGCAATTAGCTGTCAATTACCCAACATGTATTCACCGGAAGAGGCTGTCGTGCTCAAGAAACGTAACTATCGCAACGTCAGGGAGATGATACGTCTCTCCTACACGGTGGGCTTTAATCTGATGAAGCCATCGCGTTGTGGACAGGCGCTAAACATGTAAGTATGCGAGTTGATTTTTCCCTCCTACTTAAGTTCAACTCACGACTGGCGGCAGCTGGACCTTGGTGCTCAGTCTGAGCAGCCTGGCCTCACTCTATGGCCATTGGCAGATGTTTGTGCGCTACGCTGAGGACATTCCACGCATTGTGGAGGTGCGTCATCATCAACGCCGGCACAGATAATGCACGCATACAAATTGTTTAATTTTTGCAGACCATTAGCACCGCCCTTCAGTTCCTCGCGTCCATAGCAAAAATGTGGTACTATCTCTTTGCCCAGCACAAGTTTTACGTGCTGTTCCGGCAAGCCCGTGGCCACGAGCTGCTGCAGAAGTGCGAGGTCTTTGCGACTGTGTCGGGTGAGTAAGCTTTTGGCTCGGATTTGAGGCTGCCAAATTGAGGATATCTTTGGCCTTAGATCTGCCCATTGCCGCTGTGCTGCGTCAGCAAGTCGAACGGATTATGCAACGCTATTGGACTAGCACACGTCGCCAGCTGCTGATCTATCTGTATAGCTGCATTTGCATTACTTCCAACTATTTTATCAATTCCTTTGCGGTGAATCTCTATCGGTATTTCACGCAGCCCGAGGGAAGCTTCGACATTGTACTGCGTGAGTTGCCGTCAGATAGTTTTAAATGGAATTGAATTAAATTTCCATTGCAGCGCTGCCATCGCTCTATCCAGCCTGGGCGGATAAGGGATTGTCATTTCCGTATTATCACCTACAAATGTATTTGGAGAGCTGTTCACTGTATATCTGCGGCATGTGTAGGTATTTGCTTTGAGCTTACAAATGAATTTACCGACAAAAGCGGATTTTAGAAATTGCATTTGGAGGGGAGGGAGTTCCAGTGCAGACGTTTCACTGTTGAATTGTTATAAAAATTCGTAGCTAAGAGTTGGGAAATGGGAGAAAGTGGTTTCACAAACGATTGTCTTGAGTTAAGCTGGGAGAATAACTTTGGTTAAAGCAACATTAAGATATATTTAGTCATTCTTTTCTTCCACATTGGATAAAATAGCATGCATCCGTTTTTATGCGCATAATTTTAGAAACATTTTGCATTTTGAAAGCAAAAGATAAATTTTTCAGACCAATTTTCTTCATAAATAGACATATATTTATATGCGGTTTCAGAATAAATAATTTGAAATATGTTGGACATCTAGTCTACCACTAGTTTTCGAACCAATCTGCGCTCTGAAACACGAATAAATAAGAGTGAAGTAGTTAAAATAGCTACACAGCGAGAAAATATCAAATTCATTTTGCTATTCACGTGATTAAAATTAAATTTTTCATATCATTTGTACATGAAAATAATATCGTTTTGATCCAAAATAATATTATTCAATTAAATTGATATTAAACAGTTAAAGAATGATTCTAAAAACGTTATAATGATATGTGAACATCGTTTTGAAATTTTTAACATATCAATTTGATATTTTTTCATATCGGAGTAAAATTATTGTACCTTGCAAATATTTCTTCTGAAATGGGTACCACACAATCATAGGATGTAAATGTAAAATTAGCTATACAGCTCCTCCAACGAGGCCAAGCCAAGCTTCTCACAATCTCTTGCCGTGTTACAGTTTACACGCCGAATCCGAACGGCAAAGTTTGAGAATTTGCTTTTTCATGGCTAAATTACTTCACAGCAGTCCAGCACACTAACCGCTGGGCCACAGACGGCCACATAGGATCATAGGATAATTGGCACAAATAATGCCCCTGACTAGTGACTCTGCTATTTTTTCAATCACATGATACTAGCTGTCCTATCGCGCGTTGCTCGACTCCCTTTAGCATTTTAAACATAAAAAGAAAAAGTGAAGCTTGCGTTTCAATTGCCATTTATTAAATGTTCATGACAATCTAAACTCAATTTAAAATTTATTTAGAATTTCGCAAATTTCGCAATTTTGTAAACCTTTTGATGTTTACCATCTATTTATTCATCGCCATCTTATAGAACTTTCCTTCTTTACTATCCGTCTATTTACCTGTCTTCATTATAAAAAATTTTTAATTTCGTAATTTTTTTACCGTTTGATCTACACTTGATGTACACTTTCTATTTACCCGTCCTTTTACCCCTATATTTAACCATGTTTATGACAATCTAAGTATATTATAAAATTTTGCAAATTTAGCGATTTTTTTTACCGATTGGTCTGCAAATCCTATTTACCCGTCGACAATTGCCAACTATCTAATCTTCATCTATACTTATAAAAGTGTAGGGCCGACTGACTGACATATAATCAACCAACAGCCAAAACTGCTTATCCTAGAGTTCTAAGATTTGGCATAGACCTTCGTTATGTTATGCAAGCGCGCACTAAGAAAACAAATTTGAAAAATTTTACCGCGAAGTGGGTGAAAATGCCAAAGAAATGTTTGTATGGGGCAAATAAAGTAGCTATTGCGTTGCTAAGAGCACGAAAGAGAGTGAGAGAAGGAACGACTTACACTCACACAAATTAGGTACATATGATATGCGTTGAATGCATGATGCAATAAGTATGAGGTGGTTCGCATGAAGCAATAAGTATGAGGTGGTCCCGTCCGCAAGAACTGTTTTTATTGTAAGCTGGCAAATGAGTGCGATTGTAAAGTAAAAGCTTCTAAAAAGCTTTTGATGAAATATTGAAATCGTTAGTTTGAGTGAAATGCCAATCGGGGGTGCCACAGAAACCTCTTCCAACCAAATTCCAATTCTTAGGTGCCACAGAAAATTCATTTAGTTGGTTTTAAACCTCCCGTGTTTTGTTAGGAGATTTGGCAAAGCTCTTTTCACAGTGACAGCGCCATCTACTCGACAGTCAGCGGATTGAGGGCTGCAAGTTATACCTCATGTTTGGAGCCAACAAATTTTTAAATTTTGCGTTATATTTATGGAGAATATGACTAAAATTTGAATTATAATTTAAAAAAGGCAACATAAAACATATAACACAATCAAAAAATTTCAGTTAAACATGAAATTAACCCATAACTTAAAAAAAAGGGTTTTTTTGACAAGAGATTTAGTCCTGTTTTTAGAGATGGAACTTCAATTGGATCATCTGGTGCTCTAACTAGATTTTCTAATAAGAATATGAAATCTCTCGAAGTTCTGTGGCACCGACGATTTTTTCGAGAGATTTACAAACCAACCGTCGGCAAAATCTCTAGAGATTTCTGTGACACCCCCGAATATGTTCCTTTTCTGTTGACAGCCAGCTAAGCACTGACACTAAAATACTAAATGAATGACGGGGAAGAGGAATGACGGGAGGACGGGAAAAGTGGAGAGCGCAGGAAGAGGAAAAAGGAGAGGAATGAGACAAGACGGGAAAGAGTGGAGAGCGATGGAAGAGGGAGGAAGCGAGTTAAAAGAGTCTAGGGCTGTGGAAGAGGGAGTGAGCAAAAAGGGGGAAAGCCAATTTGGATTGAATCATATTTGAAGAATGGCTGCAACAAGGTCAATTTTTTTTTATATAGCTCGTTATTATTGGTTCAAAGAAACTGGACTTATGTCGAAATTTTATCCAAAAATATTGTCGCGCTAAATTTTTGGGAAAGACTTAGTCATCTATACGTTCCCAATTAAGGGTAAGCAGCGCTGATGCTGCTGTAAAATCCACATTCTATATATATTTACTAGATATGGGCACGCGACGGAAATATCGCTGGACCCAAAAGGGGTTAATATATAATTCCGCAATTTTCGAGCGCCTAGAAAATTTGGTTGGGTCCTTTAGGATGGAATAAGAAGAAATTTAACATTGTAGAGGATACTGCATTTACCACCCCCAAAATTTAGATATATTTTTATCAGCTTTGAACTCGAAACTCGAACACCTTCTTACGATTTGTTATATACCCTTCGTCCTATATACCCTTTGACAATTGCCAACTATTAAATCTTGATGAAAATCTAAACTAAAGGGTGATTTTTTAAGAGCTATAGGAAAGTTTTTCAAAAAAAACACATAAAACTCACAGAAAATGCATGAAATCTTTATTTGAATCGATAGTACGGTCCATATAATTTAATGTTTGAAGATTATTTCATGCAAATGTTGACCGTGACTGCGCCTCAAATGATCCATCCGCTTAGTCCAATTTTGGCATACTCTTTCCAACATTTCGGCCGGTATCTCACGAATAAATGCTTCAATGTTGTCTTCCAATGCGTCAATTGAAGCGGGCTTGTCTGTATAGACATGAGCTTTAACATAGCCCCACAAAAAATAGTCTAAAGGCGTTAAATCGCACGATCTAGGCGGCCAATTGACCGGTCCCGAACGTGAAATAAAATGTTCACCGAACTCGCCTCTCAATAAGTCCATTGTTGCGCGTGCTGTGTGGCATGTGGCACCGTCTTGTTGAAACCACATGTCATGCAAGTCAAGCTCTTGCATTTTGGGCAAAAAAAAATTGGATATCATCTCACGGTAGCGCTCACCATTCACAGTTACGTTACGATTCGCATCATCTTTGAAGAAGTACGGTCCAATGATGCCACCAGCCCATAAACCGCACCAAACTGTGACTTTTTCTGGATGCATTGGTAGCTCTTGCAATGCTTCTGGCTGATATTCACTCCAAAATCGACAATTCTGCTTATTTACGTACCCATTGAGCCAAAAATGAGCTTCGTCGCTGAACACAATTTTTCGGTAAAAAAGTGGATCTTCGGCCAACTTTCCAAGAGCCCATTCACCAAAAAATTCTACGTTGCGGTAGGTCGTTCGGCTTTAATTCTTGCACCAGCTGTATTTTGAAAGACTTCACACCTAAATCCTTCCGCAAAATTTTCCACGTTGTTGAGTAACAGAGGCCCAATTGCTGCGAACGGCGACGAATCGATAATTGATGGTCATCATTAACACTGGCCGATACAGCTGCGATATTTTCTTCAGTTCGCACTCTACGTAAATCCAGAGAAACCTTAAAGACCAGCCCCCCGTTTGATGTTAATATTTGTAAGTGCACTACACAAAATAATTTTCCA
Organism: Lordiphosa stackelbergi; assembly: GCA_018904235.1. Classification (NCBI taxonomy): domain Eukaryota; kingdom Metazoa; phylum Arthropoda; class Insecta; order Diptera; family Drosophilidae; genus Lordiphosa; species Lordiphosa stackelbergi. The sequence goes on from JAEIFU010002689.1 coordinate 30,434, forward strand.
TTTAATTCCAATTTTCAAATAATTCTTTTACGAGCGTTTAGCGACACCGCAGTTTTTTTGTGAATCCCCCTAAGAAAAGAATTATTTAATTTAATATATAAAATATATTTAAACTTCCTTATTATTCACTATGAGCGATTCCCGATGACCGAAAAAGTTGTTAAGGATCTTATGGAACAAGCAACTAAAAGGAACGACACCTAAAAAAAGAATTAAATATTTTTTGTAGAAAAAATAATTGAAAAAACCGATCTATGTGAACTTAAAATATATTAAACCCACAACGACATATTACACCCCCGCCCCCAACCAAGCCACCATTGGCAAACCTCCCGCCCCGGTTTTTTTGACCGATTGGCTTTTTGCAAGTTATTGATGGCTTTTCTGATTTCGGGGCGGAGTAAATCCAACAAATCAAGATCTTAAAAATCCGTCCGTAATTCAAATCGTTCCACCTTTAACCAATGGATTATAAATAGGAGCCTTGTTTGAATCTCTACTTTAAAATTACATCCCGACTTTTTTTCGAATCTATCTGGGATTATATTTCCGGACACCAAACCCATCCCAATAATCCTTAACTAAGATTATGGAAACTTGTCTTTAAAGAAACTCTTTAGTGATATTGATAAGTGTAAAGCAGCTTTAATGATTTCATTTAAATGTAAGAAAATATCAAGATTTAATAGGTTTTTACCTGCACAAAGCTAGACCAAACAAGTAAGACCGTTGCAGTCGAGTAGCCCGACTTCAATATACCTTTACAATTGACAACGACGTAAGTTAAAGTCGCCTAACCGACTTCTGATAAACCTTTACTCATGAAAAACATGTTTAACAGTGCTCCTGCTTTCCTTAGGTGACCATCTGAAAATTATGCAGCATTTTTTTATTTGGGGTGGTAGCGGTGGGGCTTGGTTCCATTTTTTGCTCTAACTCTGAACCCTTCATCGATTTTCTATAATTTTTCGGCAACCCTTACTTTGGCTAATTACTAACCTATCTTCTCAAAGTACGAATCGTCTATCTTCAAAACTGTGGGAGGTATAACGTTTTTTCAAGTCGGGCGCAAAATTTGAAACGAAACTTCATTCAGCGCAAATAGTTACTGTCAAACCTCTACTTTAACCATCTATCAGACGACGGACGGACGAACGACAGCTAAATCCGACTCGCTGTTGATGCTGATTAAGAATGAATTTGAGTTTCCTTTTAAATTTCGTTTTCGAAGGTTTTTGCTTAACTTAAGTTGAGTTCTGCTTAATAAATTTTAGTTTCCCCTTTCTGTTTCCAGGCGCCGTAAGTTTTGATGGCATTTTCATTGTGCTTTGCCTGCACTGCATTGGTCTGATGAAGTCGCTCAATTATATGATTGAATGTTCCACCTCGCCCCTAGTGCCGAAAGAGCGACGTGTGCTGTATCTGCGTTGCTGTATCTATCAATACCAACGAGTGGCCCAGTAAGTTGGCAAACTTTAAGCAGGCACTTCAGCAGGCAACCACCCATTCCTATTTCAGCTTTGCCGCAGAGATCAATAATTGCTTTCGTCACATCACCATTATACAGTTTCTGTTCAGCCTGTTTGGTTGGGGTTTGGCATTATTTCAGATGAACGTTGGTTTGGTATGGTCAATCAGTGTTGTGAGGCCAAATGGAAAATGACATTTGAATATCTGTTTTTTTGTTTTTGTTTTCACAGGGCTCAAACAAAATCATATTGTTGCGCATGGTAATGTACCTGACGGCTGCCGGCTATCAAATTGTTGTCTACTGCTATAATGGACAACGATTCAGCACAGCTGTAAGTTGATTTTGGTATTTTTGTATACCCTGTGTGAAAGGGGTGAAGGGTTTAATAAGCTTATGGAATTTTATGTAACATTGAAAGGAAGTAACTATGAGCCTATAAAGTAGGGGCCAGGCATTCAAAAAGAGATAGCAGCACACTTGGCCCTCACGCAAAGCTAGGTTAGGCATAGGGCAACACCAACTTCATATAACTGCTCTCTTCTCTTTCTCTCCGAGCGAAGGTTTTGTTGTTGGCCGTAAATTATCTTCGGGTTTCTCTTTTTATTTCTTTTGTTTCTTGTTGTTTTACAAATATTTTGGTTATTTTGTATTGATTTTAAGCCCTGTACAGGGTATATAAAAGTCGATCTGGGTCAACTGTTCTACTCCTTAAACAAAAACCCTTTCAGAGTGAGGAAATACCAAATGCCTTCTACCATTGTGCTTGGTATGAGGAATCTGAGGAATTTAGGCAACTCATTAAAATGATGATTATGCGTACGAATCGTTGCTTTAGACTGGATGTCTCTTGGTTCATCCAAATGTCGCTGCCCACACTGATGTCGGTGAGTAGGCAAGAGGGCATACATAATTTTAGATGATTTCACATGATTGATTTACAGATGGTCCGAACAAGTGGGCAATATTTTCTCTTGCTGCAAAATGTCAATCAGAAATAGAACTACGAATTCAAATAAAATAAAATAAAATGGGTAAATGGCGTATGGTTTTCCTCTTTTTTATGTGTTGATGTGGGACATGGAGCAAGTCAATCAATATTTCAATATGTCAGTCAGTCAGCCAGTGACAATGTCGTTAGTTTTCATAGCCTCCGCTTGGCTGATAATAATTCATTGCAAGCATTAAATTAATGAAATGGCCAGCTGATAACGGAAGGCTGGCTGGGAGTCTGAATGATTATGTTTATTTATCCAAATCTAGCGACAGTCCCTGACATGCTTTAAATGGCTTTCTTCTCTGTGCTCGCTCTTAGCCTTAATTGTTAGTCTTGTGTCCCCGGGGCGAGAAGCTGGCTTTGTTTTTTTTTTGTTTTCTTGCAATATTTTTAATGCATATTTGCTGTTTGCTTTCCCTTTTGTTCGTCTCGTTTTCTCTGCCTTTTTTTTTATCTCACTCGCTTCACTTTAATGCCCCTTTTTGTGCTCTGTGTTAAAGAATGACAAGAAAGGACATCTTTTCTTTACGGTTTATTGAGGCACATGAATATTCTCCAGCTGCTTCAGTGTGTGTGTGTGTGTGTGTAAGTGTGTATATATACATAACTTACATTTTAGCAGCACTTTTTCGGGCATTATGTTTTTTTTATTTGTTCAAGGACAACAATACTTTATGCATTGGAAGCTGTTATCCATTTTCAGTAACATATATTAATATTTTCACAGTTGCTTAAAATTATAAACTTAAGATAAATATTTTTATCACTTTAATATTAAAAATTAAAAATTTTTTTTATTATATCCTTTGGAATAACAAATTTAATAAAATATGTTTTTTATGGCGTTATGGTCATTATAATTTTTAAATTTTTTTTTTTTATAAATTTTTTTTTTTTTACTTTGGGATTAATTTACAAAAAGGTCGTATTTTATATTAAAAGGGTAAATTTTTCCAAATTTTTTTTTTGGTATTTTTTCAATTTTTAATATATATGAGATTCTGATTTTTGTTTTTTCCCGGGCGGCAAAACTATCGTTTTAGTCCCAATTGATATAATAAAAAGTTTGGACGCGCTCTCGCCCCAAAAACCAAAAATTTTAAATATACTGCCAATATATGGGATGAGATTCGGATTAAATCTCTAAAATTAAAAAAAAAAAATTTTTAGTGGTTTTTCTCTTTAAATCCTTTAAGGGAAATACCATAGCAACATTTTACATATTTTTGTTGGATATTTCGAGCGTAGACTTGGTCAGAATCATATCAAATCGGCCAATTTAAAAAAAAATATTTTTTTGAGATGAGTTTCGAATTTAATCTCTAAAAATTTTTAATTTTTGTTTAAGTGTTAATTCTCTTTAAATCCTTTAAGGGGAATACCATAGCAACATTTTACATATTTTTGTTGGATATTTCGAGCGTAAGCTTGGTCAGAATCATATCAAATCGGCCAGTTTTTCTCATTTTTTTGTTTTTTATACCCTTGCAAAGGGTATTATAATTTTGCCCAGAAGTTTGTAACGCATAGAAGGAAACATCTCCGACCACATAAAGTATATATATTCTTGATCAGCATGACGAGCTGAGTTGATATAGCTTCGTGTCCGTCTGTCCGTCTGTCTGTCCGTCTTGTCCGTCTGTTTCTACGCTAACTGCCTCCGTCAGTTTTAAAGCTATCGACCCAAACTTTGCACGAAGTCTTTTGGTACAAATACGCTGCTAATTTGTCGGAACCGGCCGGATCGGATGACTATAGCATATAGCTGCCATAGGAACGATCGGTTGAAAAAGTGGGTCTTTGTGAGAAAAACTTTTTGGTTTTCAATGTTAACGCTCCCACCCTCGTATTTATAAATTTTCTATGCTTTCACAAATTTCGAGATTTATGTCCAAATCGGCAACTATATCGTATAGCTGCCATACAAAAGATAGGTCTGAAAAAAAAGTTTTAGTAAGGAAAAATTTTTTTTGTTTTCAATGCTATCGCTCCCATTCTCGTTACTTCAATATTATATGCTACCACAAATTTTGCAAGTTTGATCAAATCGGATGACTATAGCATATAGCTGCCATAGGAACTGATCGGTCGAAAAATAGTTTTAGTGAGAAAACTTTTTTTGTTTTATTTACGTTCTTTTCCTCCATTTATTAATATTACGTCTCACAATTTAAGTTTGTCAAAATCGGATGAATATATCGTATAGCTGCCATATAAAAAACTGGCAGCATATATCATGCTCCAAGGGTATATAAACTTCGGTAGAGCCGAAGTTAGCTTTCCTCTATTTTTTTTATAATAAATTAATAAATACGAGATTCTGATATTTGCTCTTGCCCGGGAGGGAGAAGTTTCGTTTTGTTCCCAATAGATTTAATAAAAACTTTGTCAGCGATCGCACTTCATTTAGTGGATTTCTGTGCAGGATTTGGTGCTAAATCCGACTAACCAACTCTATCTTCTCTGTGGAATTTTCGAAGCTTCGTGTTCCAATCGAGCGGGATTTTAAAGCTGTCATGGCTAGTGTTTTTCTAAGACACGTGAACAAATGTAGAGAAATAACGGTTCGTCAGCTGATTAGCAGAGATACGAATATCGATGAAGACATTCGCTGCGTATCGATAGATTCAACTATTTATCGGTATCTGTTAGCTAATTTAAATTCAAATCATGATCTGAATCAAAAAGTACATTGATTTATTTAACAGTGTCATTTACTAGCGAAAATCAGAATCTCGTAAATATGTATTATTTTATCATAAAAAAAAAAAAAAAAAAATGATTCTGATCAAGTTTACAATCGAAATATCCAACAAAAATATTTAAAATGTTGCTATGATATTCCGCTAAAAGGATTTAAAGTGAATTAACACTTAAACAAAAATTAAAAATTTTTAGAGATTAAATTCGAAACTCATCTGAAACTCATCACAAAAAAATTTTTTTTAAAATTGGCCGATTTGATATGATTCTGACCAAGTCTACGCTCGAAATATCCAACAAAAATATGTAAAATGTTGCTATGGTATTCCCTTAAAGGATTTAAAGAGAAAAACCACTTAAAATTTTTTTTTTTAATTTTAGAGATTTAATCCGAATCTCATCCCATATATTGGCAGTATATTTAAAATTTTTTGTTTTTGGGGGGGAGAGCGCGTCCACTAAATGTAGTCCGATCGCAGCCAAACTTTTTATTATATCAATTGGGACCAAAACGATAGTTATGCCGCCCGGGCAAAAGCAAAAATCAGAATCTCATATATATTAAAAATTCTTCGAAAAAAAATACCAAAAAAAAATTTGGAAAAATTTGACCCTTTTGATATAATTCTGGCCAAGTTTACGCTCAAAATAAGACACATTTATATTTAAAATGTTGCTATGATATTCCCCTAAAAGGATATAAAAAGAATTAACAAATAAAATTTTTTTTTTGGAATTTTTAGAGATTAAATTCGAAACTCATCCCCCTCATTTTCCATACATTTCAAATTTTCGATTTTGAGGGCGAGCGCGCGTCCACTAAATGAAGTCCGATCGCTGCCAGAAACTTTTTTTTTCATATCTATTGGACAAAACAAATTTTTTTCACCCCTTTTTTTTTTTTTTTATTATAAATAATATTTATATTTTTTTTTTTTTTTTTTTTTTTTATTATTTTTTTTTTTTTTTTTTTTTTTTTTTTTTTTTTTTATTTTTTTTTTTTTTAAATTTTTCTAAACTTATTTTTTTTTTTTTATTTTTTTTTAATTTTTTTTTTTTTATTTTCATTTGTAACGAAGATAAATTCACGGCACGGCACGGCACGACACGACACGCATTTGTGTAAGCCCCCATTAGCTTTAGCCTCTAGAGTCGTTTCGATTGGCAGTGACACGTGGCGTCATTGTTTCAGCTATCGTTTAATTAAACACAAACATTATGAAACAACTCTCGTTATTTTATGATTGGTTGCACAAAAACAATAGCACAACAAATTGTTACAGAAATGAAATGCAAAACTGCACCCCAAAGGACTGAATAGCTTAAATAGTTTTGTTTATTTCTTTCTAAAAATAAATCAAACTGTCCTTTGTTGATCAACATAATTTAATCTTATTTACTTCTGTTTGCTACATTTACATTTTACTTAGTTGTCCCGCTGTTTGCTCACGTAGCTGGCCATCTATTGACATATTGGCAAACAATATTGTTTGTATGTATTTGCCTTCACAAATATTTGTCCCATTGGAATTGCAAGTGGCTCCGTTCTTCTTATGTATTTTTCTACCATTTGTTCGCAATTTGCTTATTCTTTGTGTGTGTGTATGAATGTTTGTATGTATTTCCCCATGACATTTGATGATGCGTAATCAGTAGCCAAAAAAATCCATCTATGTTCGGAATGTTGACAAATCTGCCTGCGTGTCGCATTAGAAATGAAAGCGAAACCCAAAAGAGGGGCTGCGGCTCCTTTTGACTCTATTAGCAGGATTGTCTTGGCCATAATGGAGTTAATATGTTTGTGCCGTCTTTGATCCAAAACAAAACTTGGGGAGGCGTGCACGTGCTAGTCGATTGTGGGGCTATTTTCGATTTGCTGACTTGGTTATCATCGGAAGGAAAGGGGTATGAAGGGCATTTTCGGCTGAAAATGACTGTAAATTAAGTTTGTCAGTCCAAAGAACTAAACTAAGCCAACCTAAGCTAACATAACCTTGCCTAATCAATGTTACTCAACCTAACCTATTCCAAACCGTAATGTAATCGAACCTTACCTAACCTTACTTAACCTTACCTAACCTTACCTAACCTTACCTAACCTTACCTAACCTTACCTAACCTAACCTTACCTACTTAACATTACCTTACCTAACCTTACCTAACCTTACCTAACCTTACCTAACCTTACCTAACCTAACCTTACCTAACCTAACCTAACCTTACCTAACCTTACCTAACCTAACCTTACCTAACCTTACCTAACCTAACCTTACCTAACCTTACCTAACCTTACCTAACCTTACCTAACCTTACCTAACCTTACCTAACCTTACCTAACCTAACCTAACCTTACCTAACCTTACCTAACCTTACCTAACCTAACCTAACCTTACCTAACCTAACCTAACCTTACCTAACCTTACCTAACCTTACCTAACCTTACCTAACCTTACCTAACCTTACCTAACCTTACCTAACCTTACCTAACCTTACCTAACCTTACCTAACCTTACCTAACCTTACCTAAACCCTAACTAATCTAACTTAGCCAACCTAACCTTACCAAAATCCTAAAAAACCAACTTAGCTAACCTAACCATAACTAACCTAATATTATCAAACCTTAGCCCCGACTAATCGATTTCAGATGACTATGGGAAAGGCTAGATTTCGTTTGAAAATGGTCTTAAGTCAACATCTTCCGTTATAAAGGGTGATTTTTTAGCTATTATCTTTTTGGCAACACTGGTTTAAACAGCTCACGCACGTTTCGTGTTTTGTTTCACTGTCAAACATCTTCAGTTTGGTCTATAATTTAACCATGAATCGTCTTACAAAAGCGTGCTCTGTTAAGAAAGTTCATCGCGCGCTTCTTCCATTTTATGGTCAGATTAATCGACCCACTGATGCGGCTATTCGTGCTATTGTGACTAAATTTCACACCAAATTTACATTGTTGGACATTAAAAGCATCCAAACTAGGGTTGTCGAAAATTTCAAAAATATCTATATCGATATTTTTGGCGATATTGAAAAAGTATCATTTCGATATAAATATTTTGGTGTCAAAAACATCGATATTATCGATATTTTCGATATTTTCCAATAAAAGCCCGGATCTTAACAATGAACAGGTCTATTGAGGTAATTGAGGCGTCATTTGACGCGTAATAAGAACTACAATCTGACTGCGCAAAAAAATGTAGATTAAATATATATGTATTAAATTAACAAAAGATATTTATTTTTTATTTTATATATAACATAAGAAGTTCGAAAACTTTTTTATGAATTAAAATTTATGGAACGAAAGCAGTGTTCACTTTTTAATTCATCATCTTTTAAACTAGAGCATTCGAACTACAAAGCATAAAAAAACTTATTCAGTTAAATCTTCGAAATTTTTAAAACTTCTGATTTGACCAATAATCGTTAGACAAAGATTTAAGGGTGACGCGTTGAGTTATGTGCTCATCGGTCATTCGGCTTCTGGTGTCAGAAACCACACTTTTTATAGCCGATGCCAATCGTTCCGATTGCATGGAGCTTCCCGGTGTAATAAGATATGACAATGGGCAGTTAGAAAGCACTGATAATGCGTCTTTCTCAGCAATCCAGAACTTAATAGGGTCCCGTTCCAGGGCAAACAACGGTAAATTCCAATTGTACTCCAATAATTTATTCTCCTGACCTGGTGGTTGTTGAGATATCATGGCAGTATTGTGATCACCGAAGAGCGATCCTTCAAAAATGACATCTTCAGATGTCGCACACTTGTGTTTAAAGGGAGAACAATATGTGTGCAGCATGACTATAGGCGACTGCCACTGTTTGACGATAGTCGTCATGCTCCGTCCGCCTTTATGTTTGTTGAGTTGCCAACTTACAACTTTACAACTTTTTGCACAGTTTACAGTTAATAAAACAACTTTTAAACATTGTGCCTTACATATTCAGAGCACAAGAAACGGTTATTCGCAGCATTGTGACTGAAGGCTAAAACAAAAATATCCCCGAAAAATATCACCAAAAATATTCGATATCCGATATATCCCCTCCGAAAAATATTCGAAAATGATATTCTTAATTTTGGGCAAAAATATCGATATTTCGATATATCGAT
>JAEIFU010002690.1:0-2500 GCA_018904235.1 Lordiphosa stackelbergi
AAAATTCCGTTTTTCTGGTTTCAAGAAAAGTTTTTTTGATGTGAAACATCTTTAATTTCGGTACGGACTATTTGGGCAGAGGGGGGAAGCGAAGAGGTGGGAAAGATGCTGAAGAGGGGCAACTGGGTGGGTTCGGGGAAAGATCTGGGTGTGATCTTGGTGGGATCAGGTGGTATTTGGGAGGGATTTGGGTGGAGTCTTATCTGTGCGGTATATGGGTAAGATCTGGGTGGTTCTGGATGAGAATGGGGGTGCGATCTGGGTGGTTTCTGGGTGGGATCTAAGTGGGATCTGGGAGCGACAAGGGTGGGATTTGTGTGGGATCCGGATAAAGATCTGGAAGGATCTGGGTGGTATCTGGGTAGAATCTGAGTGGGATCTGGGCGAGATCTGGGTGGGATCTGAGTCTAGTGGGATCTGGATAGGATCTGAGAGGGATATGGTTAGGATCTAAGTGGGATCTAGCTAGGTTGGATCTGGGTTGTATCAGGGTGGGATTTGGGCGGGATCTGGATGGGATCTTGGTTGGATCTCATCTTGGTGTTATCTGGGTGGGTGAAACATCATCATTTATCTCTGAATCACCACAAATAACAAGACTTCCTGAAAAATAAGAGAACACTGCAGCAAGAGATCTTGATGCTGGTATTTCTTCTCCCTGTTAGTTTTCTTCTTTCGAAAGAGTGCCCTTACTGATTTATATACCATGAAGAGCTTGTGATTTGAAAATAAGCTCTTAATCTAAGCATCATGTTTCACATCAGAGCCCAGTGAGTGTTAAGGACACTCAGACCTTTTTTTTGTAAGAGAAAAGTTTTTGGTATTTACTGGAAATATTTTTTTGTAAGTCGAAGTTCTAAAATTTATGGACGATTTTTGGATTAGTGTGTGAAGCGAAATGGTCTTATCAATGTCTGTGTTCACCAGCACAAATCGATGACAAAAAAATGATGGATCTAGTACGATTGTTGTGGTGAACGAGTGTGATGTGCAATCGTGATTGCTACAGAAAATGTTAAGATTTCATTTAAAATTTAAACGATAAATTTGACGCTTACTATTTTTACTCAAAAATTTCATCAATACATTCAGAATTTTTGATAAATGATGTTGAATACGGCTAATGTCACAGCGTTGCCACTTAATGCAATAGTGTATCGAAACAATATATTTAGATTTTGCTTTTATTCCGCAAGTAAGTCAATACCTAACTAAAACACTCCGAATATAGTCCCAAAATATTTATTTTTTGTACAGAAAAGCAGATGAAACTTGCTAAAGCATTTGCCAAGCTTTTGCCCTTTAAAAGGGTTTTTTTCCAGTTTCTTTTTCTATTTGATAATACATTTAAGCCTCTAGGCCCTCGATCATGGGACGTCAAGAAGATGTACTATATGAGGGTGCACCGGATCTGCATTTTTTGCTGCGCGCCGATGGTCGTTTTCAGTTTAATCGGTAGGTAAACGAATATATCTATTTAAATAACGGAACTCTGCAACCAATTGGAATTTTTCTGAACTATGCCATGCACGGAGAACAGCTTTTTCTCGTACGGAATTGCTCATTATTCTAGCTCAGACTTGTGAACACTGATCGGCTCTCATCTCTAAGCTGAGAGCTGTATTTCTCAGATGAGAAATCGACCCGTAAACATTATTCTGTCTGGTTTTCAGAGTTCCGTATACCCGTATACCCTTTCCTTTCTTTCACCACCTTAACTTTTGCAGCAAAAACATGTTTGTTTTGTTGCGCAAGGCCTTCGATAAGGCGCGTCTATATACCATGCGTTTTCAGACCATACGGGAGAATTTCGAGATTGATACCAGCACTGATCCTGCTGTTCTAAGCAGCGAACGCGGTAAGTTTTTGAATTTATCCTTAATAGAAACTACCACGCAAAGCCCCTCATTTTATTCCCCTAGATCTGCAAACCCTGCGTGACTATTGTGATCGTTATTGCAATAATGTGAGAGCCTTGGATGGTATCCTAGAGTATATATATCTGGGGCTGCTCAAGTTGACGCAGACCAGTTTCAAGGAAACGGTGACACCGGTGTGCCAGCGTTTACAAAATGTACTGGCCACCTATTTGCCCAAGCTGGCCGAGGAGGAGACCACACGTCTGTACGAGGAGGCTCAAGATTTTTTCGGTCGCATTTGCTACGAACCGCACGAAACTTTGGAACTGGTGGCTCATATACGCTTTCTGGATTCCTGTGAAGATGAACTGGGCGAGATATTCAAGGGCGTTGACTATGTACACGATCTGCTGATGATTGTCAAAGACTTTAACATACCCATTGATGATGAGCGGAAGGAGGACTATATGGACACCGAAGATTATGTGAATCGTACCAAGGAGACGTTGCATGAGATACAGGAAAAACGGCAGGATTTCATCAATCAATTGGACGAAGCCATGCAGGACGATATATTGGCACTCAAGGAGGATATACATGAAGTGGCCATCGAAGCGCTAGAGCCCTGGCTGCTCGATGTA
>JAEIFU010002690.1:7500-39715 GCA_018904235.1 Lordiphosa stackelbergi
CGAGACCATTTGGAAGGAAACCGAATTGGCCATTGTCTCACATCACGATCAGAAGGATGTGTTCATATTGGCTGGCACCGAGGAACTGCAGGCCGTGCTCGATGATTCCAATGTAAATATCAATACCATAGCTGCCTCCAAGTTTGTGGGACCCATCAAATCTAAGGTGGATGAGTGGATTACCTCCATGGAACAGTTTGGCAAGACCTTTGGTAAGTTATCTGTTGATCCGAGCTTAGATTTTGTTTATTTGGGATGTTTTTGGCGAAGCGTAGAGGCCTGGATGGACTGTCAGGGTGCCTGGATCTACTTGGAGGCCATTTTCGCTTCGGCTGACATACAACGACAGCTGCCCAATGAGGCCAAAATGTTTTTTCAGGTGGACAAAAGTTTCAAGGAGATTGTACGACATGCCAAAAAAGTGTGCCTAGCTCTGCCCACCATGTCCAGTGTAGAGGTCTACGATACTTTGGTGGAGAACAATCGTTTGCTGGATTTGATTACACGCGGCTTGGAGGCCTATTTGGAGGTAAAGCGTGTGGTATTCCCCAGGTAAGATTTGGCTTAAATCGATGGCAGTCTTTTTCGACTTAATTTCCTTTAGATTCTATTTTCTGTCCAATGATGAACTGCTCGAGATCTTGGCCCAGACACGCATTCCCCAGGCTGTGCAACCGCATCTGCGAAAGTGTTTCGATGCCATCTATCGCCTGGAATTCGGTCAAAAAGAGGGTGGAGATGGCAAAATCATTGCCACCAATGATATCATAGCCTATCTCTCACCCGAAGGAGAAAAGTTGCAGTTCGGCAAGGGTCTGAAGGCGCGTGGAGCTGTCGAGGAGTGGCTCAGCAAAGTGGAGGAGGCCATGTTTGTGTCTGTCAAACGGTACATGCGTTTCGGCTACCAATGCTATCCGGCCAAAGAGCGTGAAGATTGGTTTCAAGATCATCCCAATCAGGTGGTCCTGACCGTTTCCCAAGTCCAATGGGCGGCTGATATACATCGCATATTTGAGGCTAAAGAGAAGAGTGCATTGAATGTCCAGGAGAAAATGGGCCAATTTGAGATCAAATGTCTTAAAGATTTGGGTGCACTGGCAGCACTTACGCGCAAAAGTATTCCCGGACTGTTACGAAAGATACTCTGTGCATTGATAACCATAGATGTGCATGCCAAAGATTCGGTACGCATGTTAATCGAGAAGGATGTCAGCAAGCCGTAAGTATGAAATACATATTGGGAATCAAACCTGTATTTGTCTTATTTTATCAATCATACGTTAGAGTAGTATATTTTCATATATACTAAAATATAAGTTGACAGTTTAAGGCATCAGATAATAAGTTCAAAATCTGTCATCGTACTTGATTTCTGAATGGCTTATATCAGAGGTGCCCAGACCCTATGCGCACGCCGTGCAATGGTTGTTTTCCGCATGGGGATAGCCGCGAGTATAGCCCTCACGCATAGCTTAGCGCTCTCTCTTCTCTTCTTAGCCTATGTCTCTGGAATATCCCAACGCAACAACAAATATGTGTTTGAGTCGTCTTCAATGTAGATTTTGTTGTTGGGGGTCTAATAATTTCGTGTCTATCAAACAGTCACGAGCAGACACGCACACATTAGCAGGCAATAATTGGTTTTCTCTTTCTATTTCTTAAGGTTGTTATTGCCTGAGTACTATTTTCTTCATTTGTATTGGTTTCTACGCGGCCGTAAGCTGGCTGTGGACACCCTTAGCATAGAGAGAAAAAACTAAGCTCAAACTGTGAATATTTTGATTTGGATTTGCCACACAATTGTCATTATATTTTTTAAGCAATGTTGACCGGCTATAGCAGCTAAAGTGCTTGGGTTGCAGCACAGATTGCGACTGACTTCGACTGACTCATTCGGTTTGTATACATGTGAATGGCTGGGGAACTCATGAGCATAAGAAATGAACAACATTGGCACTACATGAGCGAGTAACAATTCGGCCTCGAGTAGAGTAAAGCTAGATCTTCAATCCAGACCTTTGATCACCAATGCTTGAGACTCATTTTTCGCATATATATATACAGGCCAAACAGAAATCGAAAGAGTGAGCTGTGACGAAGAGATAGAATCAGCTTACGGCTGCGTAGGAATACGAATACAATACAATACAAATGAAGAAAATATTTAAAGAGTAAAGCTAAGGTCCCACAGGCAAATAATTTGCCCAAATTTTCATAAAAATTTCTCTAAATAGCCATGATTACCGATTTTGCACAACATAAAACTAAAACTATGGTTCCATACTTAAGAATTTTGATCAAAAATAGCCGAAAAGTTTTCTAAGTTCGCCTATTTAGTCAATTTTTCATCAAAATTTGGGCAAATTACGCAAGTTTACAAATTATTAAATTTTTTTAATCCTCTACTATTTGATGTCTCCCTAATGTAAAATGCGCTGAATCCAAATATGGAGCTTAAAATTTCTCATAGAGAACAGATTTCCTGAAATGAAATAACTTATAAACAAGTTTTGTACACCAAATTAAAGCTAATAAAATTATCTTTTAATCGTTGATACTTCATTTTATTGTCAAATTTGTGGTGTAGCTGCTAATTACTAAAGATATCGAGAATTTTGTTTTATTTCATCGAAAATTTGAAAAAACCGTAAATTAAAAGTTATTTTCATCGAGAAAAAATTTTTAAATTTCTTTTTCTTTTGGATAATGTTACCTAATAACAAATTCAAAAGTGTTCATCATCGAAAATGTTGGAAATTGTAGAAGTTATTAGCATTTATCTAAAAACTGAGCAATTTCAGTTTTACCGTTCAAGTGGTATTAAAAATGTCTGTGGTCCGTTTTGCGTTTGTGTGACCAAACAAAAGTTCACCTATCATGGCCTCATCCCAAAATCCTTGATTCCGTGTGTTCTATTCCTTCTAACCTGATGAAATCGTTGAGCATGGTCATCACTTCTCATCGCCAAGGTTTTCAGGAAAAAAAAACCAAATGAGAATCCAAAGAATGAAGTTTCAACGACGATTTTTACTCCTGTTTACAATACAATGTGCAGCGTTTGAGTGTCATTAAAACTTTAATATAATATACAATCTTTACCTATTTTCTCATAATTTCTTATTAAATGTGCGACGACTTTCTAATAGTTAGGACTTCTGAAATTCCCAAGAAATGAAGTGAAAACACAACGGAACGATTTCCATGCGTCATCCTAATCCTTGCACAACATTAAATTGAATTGTGAGTCCTTGAAAAGTTTTTTAATTTGCGGCCCAGCAAACACACCCTCTTTGATCTTTACCTCTGATAGGTAAGAGAACACACTCTTCAAATATGCAAATACATCACCGTCTTTTTGTAGAGCCTTCCAAAAAATTTTGTAATAAACCCAGTTTTATATGAAGGGGGAGGCGGTATAATTTGCTCTTTACTGACAAGTGGCTGGAAGTGTAATTTTCTTTGGCCATTTCGTTCTGACCGGCCATTCTTTTCGAACTTAGTGCTCGTGGCGTGCTCGACTGTCCCATTTGCACAAAAACACATGTGTTTGTATATCATCATATGGATCATACGCCTGTTTACTTCTCAAATAAACACACATCATTGCAATAACAAATATAATTCTTTTTTTGAGTAATACTTAGGATAGCTCTTTTGTCGATATAGTACATCATCCCTCTTGCACCGTGATGTTAAAATATCAAATTTTCTTTTGAAAGAACTTCATCTCTTATTATATCGTAAAGTCCACTTTGACAGAAGCGATTTCGCTCTTCTTCAGCGTGTTCCTGATAGTTCACTAAGTCATCGGCTGATTCAGATGAGTCATGCACTTCAGTTACATAGGAGTCGGAACACAATCATTATACAACGGATCAACTAGTATCTGTGCTGACCTCTAAACTTCTTGCCTCTGCACCATAGATTTTTAATACCACTTGCTTTCGGTAACACTGAAATTGCTCATTTTTAGATAAATGCTAATCACTTATACTATTTCCAACAGATTTCGATGTATGAACACTTTTTGAATTTGTTATACATTGGGTTGTAATATGGGTGTAAATATGTGCTCATAGCTGTCTAATACACACGAAATCATTCGCAGCCAACAACAAAACCTTCGCACAGAGAGAAAGAGTAGAGAGAACACATATCGCTCACTTACTTCAATACTGGCATAACTCAAAAATACGATTTTTGACTTAATGATGCAAAAATACCTGATGTATTCGGGGTGCCACAGAAATCTCTAGAGATTTTGCCGACGGTTGGTATTGTAAATCTCTTGAAAACTCGTTGGTGCCACAGATCTACTAAAGATTTCATTTTCTAATTAGAAAATCTAGTTGGAATACCAGATGTTCCAATTGATGTTCCATCTCTAAAAACAGGGCTTGAATCTCTAGCCAAAAAATTTCCTTTTTTTGGATGTGTCTTAATTTAATGATTAACTGAAATTTTTGATTGTTTTTTTCATGTTTTATGATGCATTTTTAAATAATGAATTAAATTTTAAATCGCATTCTCCACCAATATAATGCAAAATTTAAAAATTTGTTGGCGCCAAACATAGGATAGTTTTCGGATCCAGCTAGCCCTAATCCGCTAGTTGCTAGAGGGCGCCACTTCGACAAAAGGCGCTAGTGAGAAAGCTTTCAAAATCTCTTGCAAAAAAAACATTAGAGGTTTGAAACCAAAAATTTTTTCGGTTGGAATTTGCTATGGATTAAAATTTTCATATTGCTATTTTATTTTAATATGGGTTTTCATGTTATTGCAAGAGCGTCATATCTCAGTTGTCCTGCAGTCGAAAAATTCTTCGGCTTTTAGTTAAAACATCATATTCGCAATATAGCTGACGGGGTCACCAATAAAACTAACGGAGTCACCAACATAGCTAACGGGGTCACCCATAAAGCTAACGGGGTCTCCAATATAGCTAACGGGGTCACCAACATATCTAACGGGGTCACCAATACCTAACGGGGTCACCAATATTGCTAACGGGGTCACCAATAAAACTAACGGGGTCACCAATAAAGCTAACGGGGTCACCAATATAGCTAACGGGGTCTTTTTGCGCTAAGCTGCATTAAGATTCCAAACTTAATGTCATTCCTTTCTTTCAGCAATGACTTCAACTGGTTGAAAATGCTGCGCTTCTATTGGGCAGATGAAACGGAAACCGTTTTCTCTCGCATGGCTGCTGCCAATATACCATACTACTATGAGTATCTGGGCGCTGGTGGTGTTTTGGTATTGACACCACTAACCGATCGCTGTTATCTCTGTCTGATGGGCGCCTTTCAAATGGATTTGGGTGGTGCTCCGGCGGGACCGGCTGGCACGGGTAAAACGGAAACCACTAAAGATTTGGCCAAGGCATTGGCCAAACAATGTGTGGTATTTAATTGTTCCGATGGTCTGGATTACAAAATGATGGGACGCTTCTTTTCGGGGCTGGCTCAGTGCGGTGCCTGGTGTTGTTTTGATGAGTTCAATCGGATTGATATTGAGGTATTGTCGGTGATAGCTCAACAGTTGATCACCATACGCACGGCCAAGGCAATGAAGGCGAAGCGGTAAGTTTTTGTTTAGACAGAAATAAGTGAGCAACTGAACAATAAGGAGCATTATTTCATTTCAGCTTCGTGTTTGAGGGTCGTGAGATCAAAATAAATCGCTCCTGTTGTGTCTTCATCACCATGAATCCCGGCTATGCCGGTCGCACAGAATTGCCGGATAATCTGAAGGCTTTGTTCCGTCCCATTTCCATGATGGTGCCCGACTATGCCCTCATTTCCGAGGTTATACTCTACTCGGAGGGCTTTGAGGATCCCAAGATTTTGGCCCGCAAGATGGTGCAAATGTATCAGCTGTGCAGTCAGCAGCTGAGTCAACAGAATCACTATGATTTCGGTATGCGAGCCGTCAAATCGGTGCTGGTTATGGCCGGTGCTCTGAAGCGTGCCTCACCCGATCAGCGTGAGGATATCACCTTGATAGCCGCCCTCAGAGACTCCAATATACCCAAGTTTCTGGCCGATGATGCTCTACTCTTTCGTGGCATACTCAGTGATCTGTTTCCGGGTGTGGAACTGCCCGACTCACAACATCCCAACCTCGAGGCCAGTCTGCGATTGGGTTTGCGTCAGAAGAACCTACAGCCGGTGCCGACGACCATACGCAAGTGCCTGCAGCTGTACGAGACCATGTGTGTGCGCTGGGGCGTTATGCTGGTGGGTCCCACGGGTGGTGGCAAATCGGTGGTGTTGCATGCCCTTGAGTTTGCCTTGGCTCATCTCTTTGAGAATGAGGTGCAGGATCCCAATTTCCGTCCCGTGGTTATACAGACGCTTAACCCCAAGGCAGTTACCATGAACGAACTCTATGGATATGTGGATCCCAAGACATTGGAGTGGCAGGATGGCCTTCTGGGCATAGCTGTACGCACGGCTGTTAATGTAGAGGAGGAAATCCATCAGTGGATCATGTGTGATGGTCCTGTGGATGCCGTGTGGATTGAGAATTTGAATACCGTACTGGATGATAATAAGATGCTGTGTCTGGCCAATTCGGAGCGTATCAAGCTGACCTCCTGGATACACATGCTCTTCGAGGTGCAGGATTTGCTGCAGGCCTCGCCAGCCACTGTTTCGCGTTGCGGCATGGTGTACGTGGATCCAGCCGATCTGGGTTGGATACCCTTGATTGAGACCTGGCGCGATACGGATATGAGTCGAAAACTACCGGGACCTTTGGTTGATTTTCTCTATCAGCTGTTTGTAACGTATTTCGACAAGGCCTTGAAAATTGAGCGCAAGAGAGCGTCCTATACCATACACCAGGTGCTCGGTGCTAAGGTACGTTTATGTTGCTCCCTAACCTCATCGCAATTGGAGGAGGTGCGCTGGTCCTCGTTGGGTGAAGCCGAGGCCAAGACACTGTTGACCAAGATATTTGCCTGGTGTGTCTTGTGGGCCGTAGCCTCGAATTTGAAGGATATTGAAAAGACATCCTTTGAGGAACAATGGAGCAGGGCCATAGAACACCACCCAAATATGAAGTAAGTTGACGGTTAAAGTTGGTTGTTTAAGTCTTAGTCCTTCGTTTTCGGTAGCCTGCCCAAGCGCTCTATGTGGAACTATCGCGTGGATCTGGAAGCTAAGGATTGGGGCAGTTGGCATGAGATAATGCCCAAGTTTACATTCAACTCGGATATCTCGTATTATGATATGCAAGTGCCCACCGTTGATACCACCAAATATGGGTGAGTGAACTGAGTAAAGATATCGATATATTTCAAAAATCAATATTTTAATCAAAGATAATCGATACTGTCGATGTATTTTATAATTAACGCTTCAAATACTATTAAGCAACTCTTCTTGCTTTTGCTACTTGGGTTTCAGCTTGAAAAAATTTTCAAATCGATATTTCTCTTAAATTTAATCGTTAAGTTCGATTGTTTTTCCTACCAAAGCTTCTAAAACTATTTAAGTCCTCTTCCTTTTCTAGCTTCGTGGCTGATTTACTATTTAAGTGTAAAAAAACAAGCATAAATCGACATTTTCGTCAAAATCAATCGATACTATCGATACTTCTGTAAACGACTGTTCTTTTGGGTTTCGGGCTTTTATTTACACACTATTTACACGGGTTTCTATATACATACGGCTTACTATTTACAAAGTCGATACGGGTTCCACTCTATTTACAACGTCTGTCTTCGTTCGTCTCTGTTTGTCTACTCTATTATGTGTTCTCCTCTTGGTCTCATCTTCGTCCATTCTTTATACAGTGATACCATCGTCTCTGTCTTAAAATTTATATTTGTACATATTGGCGGCAATTTTCAAATAGTTTCAAAGTCTGAACTTTTTTTTTAATTAATCGATACTATTACTGCAAATAGTTCTTCTCAGTAAAGCTTCGAAAACTATTAAGGATCCTCTTCCCTTTCTAGCTAAGTGGCTGATTTTATGTTTTAGCTTGAAAAAAACATGTTTTTATCATACTTATACTTCCTTCAAAGGAAAGCTCCATAAATCCTCCGAAGAATTCTTTGTTTGAACACGCCAATCGCCGCTTCATCCGCTGCTGTCATTGTCCATGCTTCTGCAGTGTATTGCAGGACTGGCTTGACAACCGACTTGTACAGGGCTATTTTCGTTCTTCGCTTGAGGTCTCTGCTCTTGAACTCCCTACTTAGCCCGTACACAGAGAAAACAAAATTGGCTACACGGCGCGTGTAGAAACGTCAAACCTAAACGCAACGTATTTCGCCCTGTTAAATTGCACACGCTGCGTGTAGAATTCAGAAAGCCACACGCGACGTGCAGAAAAGCTACACGCGATGTGTAGAAATTAAAAATCTAAATGCAAATGTAGAAAAGGTAAATGCTGCGTGTGCGAAGGCAAAGTTTACACGACATTAGAAAATCAGCTCATTTCCCCAAATAATTCTACATTTTTCATGCAGCAATCTAAATACCACACGGACGTTTAGGTTTTCTACACTAACGTTTGGATATTGAAATCCTACACGCACGTGTGGAAATTCTACACGAAAAATGTAGCTCCACATCAGTACTGAATTCTTATATTTTTTGTTTAGCAAGCTGGTTGTCACACGTGACGTGTGAGATTTCTAAATGTACGTTTGGATTTACAAAATCTAAACGCTGCGTATTGAAAATCCACACGAATCGTGCGCAAATTTCTGTTGCCTGTATATAAATAGCGATTGCGTTGAATTAGAACTTGAGAATTACAAGCAAACAAATATTGGATTGTGCCTTTAGCAGATTCCATACAAGTAATGTCTTAGAGGCCTTGCCTTACACGCGTTATGTGGCGGAGACGTCTAAAATATCATTCCAATCGGTTTGCAGTCCAAGGGGCCGGGATTTAAAATCTACCAGAGTAGGTAAAAAAAATATAAATTTGTAAAAAAAAAAAAAATTCAAAAGCTACACGAAAATGTAGGATTTCTACACGTTTCGACCGGGATTTTCAACCAACTACTTTTGTGTAGCTTTTCTGAACGCTTCTGAATCTACGGCGTGTAGGTTTTCTGCACGCGCGTGTGGCTTTCTGAGTTCTATACGCCACGTGTAGGTTTTTGCACGCGCGTGTGGCTTTCTAAATTCTACACGGCGCGTGTAGCTTTTCTGCACGCCGCGTTTAGCTTTCTTATTTCAACATGCGGCGTGCAGAAAAGCTACACAAAAGTAATGGGTTGAAAATCCCGGTCGAAACGTGTAGAAATCCTACACTTTCGTGTAGCTTTTGCATTTTTTTTTTCTCTTGTAGTAGTATCGGTTTGCAAGAGTGATCTTCGGCGGATTTCAAGGCTGATGACGAGGTAGACGAAATCCTCTACAACTTTAAAGTTGTTCTCTCCCATTGTAACAGATTGTCCAAGTCGTAAGGACTTTCTGTCCGCGGATACTAGGTATTTCGTCTTGTCCTCATTTACCGCCAGACCCATTTGTTCAGATTGCCTCTCAATCTCTGAAAACGCCCTGCTTACCGCCCGTTCGATTCGAATTGGTTCTTTTCTATTTTGACGGAGCTTTGCGTACTTCTCAAAGTCATCATGCAAAGTCAAGCGTACTTTGCTGGTATACCAAAATTAGACAGGGCTTCAAAGAACCTTGACCTTATAGGTGTGCCGAAGCCTTATTTATAATCAACAAAAAGATGGTATGTTTTGATGCCTCTCTTGTAGTTCTTCTTTAGGATTTGTCGTAATGTGAATATCTGCTCTGTGGAGGTTTTTCCAGGTCTAAAGCCACACTCGTAAGGTCCAATCAGTGTGTCAATAAGCGGCCTTAGACGTTTGCGCGACAGAACCTTATATGCGATGGAAAGGAGACTGATCCCGCGGTAGTTGGCGCAAACTGCAGGGACTCCTTTTTTATAGATTGGGCAAAGAACACTTGGGTTCCAATCGTCGGGCATGCTTTCGTCAACCCATATACGGCACAGAAGTTGGTGCATGCACCTTACCAATTCTTCGCCTCCAGCCTTGAACAATTTAGCGGGCAGGTCATCATCGCTGGCTGATTTGTTGTTCTTTAGCCTTTTTATGGCTAGACAGACTTCTTGATGGTCCGGCGAGTCTATCTCTTTGTTGTCGATTGGTGGCATCGCTACTTCTCTAGAGGCGGCATCAAGTTCGTCATCGCCTCCCAGTAGATTGGAGAAGTAACTTCTCCATTTGTCAAGTGCCACTTGCAGATCTGTGACCAAATTCCCGTGTTCGTCTTCTCCTTTTCGCCCGGTATAGGGCCTTATCAGCCTGCATTGCTTCCGACTGCAGAGTTCTCCTGTAGGTACCGCTTCGAGGGGGATTCGGAGTACCCGAGTATCTCCTTGGCAGCCCTACTTATGGTGTGAGATATACGATTCCACTGTTCGCATAAATCGGAAGGGAATGGAGAGGTTTCCCCGAGCAGTTGGGTGAGTTTAGCTGTGTAGGCTTCAGAGGTCCCTTGTGATTGCAGCTTCTCGACGTTTAGCTTTCGACGTGAGCGTGAAGTATGTGCCACACCGAGCCACGTGCGTACCTTGGCTGCGACCAGGCAATGATCCGAGTCTATATTGGCTCCTCAAATCGCGAGCACGTCGAGTAAACTTGATGAATACCTTTCGTCGATCACAACGTGATCAATCTGATCTGATTTCGATTTGCTTTTTAAGTGCGAAAAAAATAAAAGTAATCGATATTTCCAATAAAATTCATCGATACTATCTATAGTTCATCTAATTATCACTTCCAAAAGCCCCTTCAAACGTCTTACATTCTCGATCAAAACGTATTATTTGATATTTAAGCTGGAAAAATAATAGCAATCGATATTTCCTTCAAAATTAATCGATACTTTAGATAGTTATTCTAAATAACGGTAAGCAATAGTAAACGATAGTTGTTGTAACGGCGACCGATATTTCCGACAAAATGAATCGATACTATCGACACTTTTTCCAATAACTATTAGACCCACTTCTTCCTTTCAGCTTAGTGGCTGATTTGCTCTTTAAGCCTGAAAAAGTGCAAAAAACATTATCTTTTTGTAAAATTTTATTGATACCAACGATACTTCTTACAGTAACGCTTTTAAAACTTTTTAGAATCTTGCAATCTTAGTGGTTGATTGATAGTTCTCCCCGCTTCTCTTTCCAGCTACGTGGCTGATTTACTGTTTAAGCGCAACTACCCTGTCATGGTTACCGGTGAAACGGGCGTGGGTAAAACCGTTTTGGCCGTCAGCTGTATGAAACGTCTCTCCGAGGGCAAGGTCATACCCGTCATCCTCAATTTCTCCGCCCAAACGAGCAGTGCACGTACCCAGGAAATGATTGAGGGTCCCTTGGAGAAGCGCAAGCGTACCCAACTGGGCGCTCCGGTGGGTAAAACCGTTATTGTGTTCATCGATGATGTGAATATGCCCAAATTGGATACGTACGGCAGTCAGCCGGCCATTGAGCTACTGCGTCAGTTTCTTGATTTCAAGGGTTTCTACGATCGCGATAAGCTCTTCTGGAAGGAGATACTCGATGTGGTGTTAGGCTGTGGCTGTGCACCGCCAGGCGGTGGTCGTAATCCCCTTACACCGCGCTTTGTGCGACATTTCGCACTCTTCTCGCTGCCCAAGCCCAATGAGGAGACATTGACGCAAATCTTTAATGGCATTTTGCTTGGCTTCCTGGAGACATTTTCGGGCGCCATACGCGCTCTCTCCGAGCCCATTGTGCATGCCTGTGTGGATGTCTATATGCGTGTGGCCACCGTTATGCTGCCCACTCCCGATCGTTCGCATTATATATTCAATTTACGCGATCTGTCCAAGTGCATACAGGGTATACTGCAGGCGAACAATTTGTACCACAACATGGAGAGCCAGATTTTGCGTTTGTTCTACCACGAGACCACGCGTGTCTTTCACGATCGCCTGATCAATGTGGAGGACAAGAATCTTTTCAAGCAGCTCATGAAGGATGTGTGTATGTTGCATTTCAATCGCGAGGTGGTCAGCGACAATGAACCCGCCATCTTGTTTGGTGACTTTATGATCTTTGGCAAACCCAAGAATGAGCGGGTCTATGATGAGATCAAGGATCACGGCAAGCTGGAGAGTATACTCAATGACTATGTGGTGGATTACAACAGCATGGCGGTGGGTAAGCACATGAAGTTGATATTGTTCCAGGATGCCCTGGAGCATACGGTGCGTTTGGCACGTCTGCTGCGCAGTGATCGAGGCAATGGCCTCCTAGTGGGTGTGGCTGGTATGGGTAAACAATCGTTGACCAAATTGGCATCGCATGTGAATGAGTACAATTGCTGGCAGATCGAAATGCGGCGGAACTATGATTTGAATGCGTTTCATGAGGATTTGCGTGTGCTCTATCGTATAGCCGGAGTAAGTGGGGCAGAGTAGAGAGCAAATGATCAAATAATTAGTAAACAAATATTGCAGATCGACAATCATCCGGTGACATTTTTGTTAATCGATAGTCAGATAGTGGAGGAGGAGTTCCTGGAGGATATTAACAATATTTTAAACTCGGGTGAGGTGCCCAACTTGTTTGAGGGCGATGAGTATGAAAAGATTATCTTGGATGCACGCGATGCCTGTAATGAGTCCAAAAAGGAGGAGGTGAGCAGCGCAAAAGCGGCACAAAAAGGAAAACCATAGTAATTTTTGGTCCTTTGTATAGGGCTGTGTACGTGATGAAATCTACAAATTCTTCATAAATCGTGTGCGCAACAATCTGCATGTGGTCATCTCTATGAGTCCCGTGGGCGATGCCTTTCGACGACGTTGCCGCATGTTTCCTTCCTTGGTGAATTGTACCACCATTGATTGGTTCACCAGCTGGCCCACCGAGGCCCTGTACTCGGTGGCACTGGGTTTGCTTACCAAAATCGCACCCAATATGGAAGATCGTGTCTCACTGGCCAGCACCACCGTGTTTATGCATAAGGTAAGGTGTCCACTTGCCTTTTCGATTCATTCCCCTTTACCTCTCCCCCATTTAGACCGTTGAGGAGGCCTCGGTGCGTTTTTATAAGGAAATGAAACGCCATTATTACACCACACCCAGCAGTTATCTCGAACTGCTGAAGCTCTATCAAAATTTGCTAAAAGTTAAGAATCAGGAGATTATAGCCAAACGCAAACGCATTGCCAATGGGTTGAACAAGCTGTTGGAAACCAATGAAGTGGTATGTTTTGGGATTTCAGTGAGCGATCTAGTCTCTTGCTTCCATTATCCAACAGATTGCAGTCATGCAAAAGGAGCTGGAAGTCATGGTACCTCAGCTGGATGAGAAGTCTGCGTTAATGAAATCTTTGCTGGAGAATCTGACCAAAGAAACGAAACAGGCTGATGCCGTCAAGCAAGGCGTTATGGAGGACGAGGCCAATGCCAAGGAAAAGGCTGCTGTGGCACAGGCCATATCTGAAGACGCCAGCAAAGATTTGGAAATAGCCATGCCAGCTTTACGTGAGGCGGAGGATGCTCTCAAGGGTTTGACCAAGGCAGATATTAATGAACTGAAGTCGTTTACTACGCCTCCTGCTTTGGTACAGTTTTGCATGGAGGCGGTGTGCATACTTTTGGGAGCCAAGTGAGTAAAGTGGAGGATTGAGTTGAGGAATTGAGTAGAGAAACGGAAACGATATTATTAAGCCTTATATCGGAACCCAAAGTTTGAATTTTCTGACGGGTATTTTAGGTATTATATAGTCAAAACCAAAATCGCCGACACTAGGATTCTAAGTATCAAAATTAGAACCGAAACGATATTTGGATTTTTGGAAGAATTATTTGAACCTTTATTAACTGATACTTATATATTTTTAAGAACCTAAAAATTAATTATATTTTACGTGAAATTTTTTTTATATTATTATTTTTTTATTTTTAATATTTTGTTTTTTAATGGTTAAAAAAGAGTAATAAAATAATATATTATTTGTTTTGTTTTAAACCGATTATATTACCATTTTGCTTTCATCTTTCATTTTTTGAAAATACGAAGACGATTGCCCTGAAAAGAAAAAAGAGGCACAATTTTGCTTTGTGTATTAGTTTTAAAGACAAACTGGTGTTAACTGAGGAATATTTCTGAGGGTAGATAATTTAATTTTTTTGTAAAGAACGGGAAGAGGTTCCAAAATCCCTAATTGAAGAGCAGTTTAGAAAAATGGGTTTAATGAAGGGTATGGAAATATTAATTTTTCTAAAATAATGATTATTTTAAATTTTAGAACCGATACACTTACACACCACGGTTGAAAATAAGCGTAAAAACAAAAGGATGGCTTATTATTGTTTTATTTGAGGATTTTCCCTGAGGGGATGTACCTTTTTTTTGTTAAAGCCAAAAGGAGGCCAACCTCTATCGAGGACATTCCAGGAAAATGGGTTTTTCAATGAAGGGGGGAATTTCGGAAAATATTTATTTTTCAGCAAAATAAATATTTTTTTTAAATTTTCAGAACCGATAATTTACACACTCACGGTGTTTGAAAATAAGTTAAACAAAAAGCGATGGTTATTATGCACTGTTCTCATTAAAAATGGAAAATGAAGATGTGCAAATGTATGTAACAGCCAGAAGGAAGCACCTCCGACCCCATAAAGTATATATATTCTTGATCAGCATCAACAGCCGAGTCGAGTCCGTCTGTCCGTCTGTCTGTCTGTATGAACGCGTCGATCTCAGAGACTGCAACAGATAGAGCCACAATTTTTAGCATGTATGTAGGTGTATACTGTACCCACATCGAGTTTGTTTCAGATTTGGAAAATTCCACCTCCTCCATCTTTTAGCAGCGAACAACTGTTTTTCTCTCTGTATGAACGCGTTGATCTCAGAGACTATAAGAGGTAGTGCCACCAATTTTTGCATGTATGTAGGTCTACTCTACCCAGATCAAGTTTGCTCCAGGTTTAGCAAATTCCTCCTTCTTCTAACCGGGAAAAACTGTCAGAGCTACAATTTTTAAGCTTGAACCTAGTGACTTAGTATATATTCAGTAAGGCCCAATATCTGTCTATTCTGTATACCGCTATAAGATCCAAGCACAAACACCGAAAATATGCGAGTGCGCCTCCCCATTTATTCAAATAAATTTTAAAATAAATGGAGTTCAAAGCTATAGGAACCACATACTTGGAACAGGGTATTTTGCTGTCGGGGCACTCTACCGCAACACTCTTACTTGTTTTTTTGGAGTACCGGCACTCTCAAAACCTAAAATAATGGGGCTCAAATCGGAACCCATATTTAACTATTTTTTAGAACCTGAAAAGAAACCATGTACTAGAAAACACAATCGGAACCGTTATTTGGATGTTTTGGACAACCGGTAATGGGAACTAAAATCAGAACCGATATTTCGATTTTTTGTAAGCCCGTTTTTTTTTGAACAGGGAAATCAAACACGGAAGCGATGTTTGAGTATTCCAGAAAATCGAAATAAAATCAAAACCATACTTTTTAAAAACAGATATTAAAACCAAAAATCAGAACCGGACCCAACATTTTGGATTTTCAGGACAGTATAAAAAAACCGATTTTATTAAGACCAACATCGAAAGCAAAACCGATTCTTAAATTTTTCAGAACCGATATGGTGTGATCGGAATCAGAACCGGCATTTTTAAATTTTCGCTAACCGGTATTCAAAAAAAAAACCGATTAAATCAGAACTGCAACCAATATTTGTGGCTCATTTCAGAAAGGGTACTATGGACCTGAAATCGGAACCGTATCCAATATTTGGATATCTTTAGGACTAAAATTCGAAACCCCATTCTAATGGAACTTAAATCAGAACCGGTACCGAGATTTAACATTTTTTTGAATATCAGTATATGAAACTAATATTATTGAAATTGAAAACCGCAGCTCCTTTCAGCTATAAGGTTGGAATGACTGCAGAGGCCTTTACAGCTTTTTTATGTAGTAAATTCTCCATTATTGCAATGATAAGACCCAATTACAAAACTAATTAACTCAACTGTTGACTGTGAACTGAGTGACCTTACGAAGCCCACCTTCCGCTTACCACGAAATGCGTAGAAAATTCATAACTAAGCAGTTCAACATGCTAAAAACAATGGTTTTTATAGCAGATAAAGTTCTCTTAAAAGGAAGGTTATTTAATTCGAAGGTTAGCTAAAAGAATCTTCCCGAGAAAGCCACGAAAAGCAAAAATAAGTATTGCATTTGAATAAATTTATTTATAGCTTTACTCTCCGTATTTAAGAATTGGAGGAAAAAGAAAAATGTAAAAAAAAAAAAGAATGGTCGTTCTAAAAGGTACCACAAATATCTTACTTTTATTTCCTTCTTTTTTTCTTTTCCGTTCTTAAAATAATTATTTAAAATTTAAAATTTGTAATAAAAATAAAAAAAAAAAAAATTTTGTTTATTTTTTTTTATAAACAAAACCACGAACAATAAAAATCTCGACTTGAACCCATGACTTCCAACTTTGAGAGGCCCCCTATCATTTTAAATAATATTCTTAAAAAACAATCTTTTATTAAGACGCCTAAAAAAGCTGTTCTCCGTATATTAAATAAATTTTTTTAAATTTAAAAAAAGAGATATTTTTATTTAAATATTTTAAAAGAAAAAAAATGGGCACTTACCCTACTATTGAGAACGAAAATAGAACGTTATTTTAGAACGGATTGTCGCAATTAACTAGTTTTGAAGTGTGAAGAACAACAAAGTCCATGCGAATCGGAGCATGGCTCCGGCAAAACGCAACAGGTGTAGTGTGTGCGATCGAGACTCGCTGATAACGGTTGTTTTATCTGTTGTTTTTGTTGGACTGTTCTAAAACTCAAATTTCGTGCCCACCGCTGTCATTGATAGTTGAAAATGGAACGTATTTGAAAATTGAGTGGCGAAAAGAAAGTCGAAAATGAATCACGAAACTTAGTTCGCATCTCCTACCGTTTCTGAAACGTCCCAAAATGAGTTTTTCGATTAAAGCATCCATTTCGGTTCACAATTTATTTCGGGTTTCGTTTACGATCTGGTACCCAGAGATTAATTTTGGTATATCGACATAACTATGATGTTTTAATAATCTGGGCGGAAGTCGGGAGAGAAAAAAACAACTCCTTCTGAAGAATTTCCTGTTTCGATCCTAACTGTTCCGGTTTCGCCATTATTCCCTTGTAGAACTCAGTTGAATGAAGTAAAAACTAGCAGTATTTTCCTTCCCATAGACCCACCTGGGCTTCGGCCAAGGCCATCATGGCGGATATCAACTTTATCAAGCGTCTTTTCGAATATGACAAGGAGCACATGAAGGACGATGTTTTAAAGAAAATCAAGAAATATATCGATCACAAGGATTTTGTACCTGCGGTAAGCGATCATCCATCATCTCCCCCAATATTTTCTTTCCACATTTTCCCCTTACAGAAATTCGAAAAAGTCTCCAAGGTGGCCAAATCCGTTAGCATGTGGGTAATTGCCATGGATAAATTCTCCAAAGTCTACAAAGTGGTTGAGCCCAAAATTAAGCGCAAAGAAGCCGCCGAGGCAGAGCTTAAGGATGTGATGACTGTGCTGCGGCAGAAGCAAAAGGAGCTGGCCGCCGTTGAGGCCAAAATTCAGGCTCTTCGCGACAGCCTGGAGGAGAAACAACGCGAATTTCAGGTCATACAGGACAATGTGGATTTGACCTATGGACGCATTAATCGAGCCGGTCGCCTGACCTCTGCCTTGTCTGATGAACAGGTACGCTGGCGTGAGACCGTAAAATCATTGACTGCGGATCTGGCCTGTGTGCCGGGCGATGTTCTAGTGGCCGCCGCCTGTGTGGCCTATTTGGGCGCCTTTTCCAATGAATATCGTCGGGAAATGAGCGCCGTGTGGGTGAGCAAATGTCACGAGCACAAAATCCCCTCCAGCAGTGAGTTCAATTTGCTAAAAGTGCTGGGCGATGCCTACGAGATGAGGCAATGGAATGTGGATGGTTTACCCAAGGATAGCATTTCCATAGAGAATGGCATTTATGCCACCCGTGCCCTACGCTGGGCGTTGATGATTGATCCGCAGGAGCAGGCCAATCGCTGGATACGCAACATGGAGAAGGCAAACAATTTGCAGGTCATCAAAATGACAGACGCCAGCATGATGCGTGTGCTGGAGAACAGTGTACGTCAGGGTTATCCGGTGCTGCTGGAGGAGCTGGATGAGACCATTGATCCGGCCCTAAGGCCCATACTGCAACGTGAGACTTATAAATTTGAGGGTCGCATTTATTTGAAACTGGGCGATCAGGTTATCGACTACGATGAGAATTTCAAGCTGTATATGACCACCAAGCTGCCCAATCCTCACTATCTGCCGGAGGTGTGCATCAATGTGACGCTAGTGAACTTTTTGGTCACCGAAAGTGGTCTGGAGGATCAGCTGCTGGGGTAAGTGGGGAAAGGACTTAAATTGCAGTTTTTCCTCATCTGTTTCTTATTTTCAGAGATATTGTGGCCATTGAATTGCCCGTTTTGGAGGTGCAACGCAATGATCTGGTGGTTAAGATCAATTCCGACAAGCAACAGCTGTTGGCCTTGGAGGATAAGGTTCTGAAGCTGCTCTTCCATTCCGAGGGTAATATTTTGGATGACGAAGAGCTGGTGGAAACGTTGAACGATGCCAAGGTAGGCTGGCCACACTTGGAAGGCAATTTTGTTCTTTATTTGTCTCTTCCAGGAAACCTCGCTTATCATTGCCGCCCGTCTGATCGACACTGAGGAAACGGAAAAGATCATTACCGCTTCCCGGGAACGTTATCGTGTTTTGGCCTCACGTGGTGCCATTCTTTACTTTGTGGTGGCCGGCCTGGCCGAAATCGATCCCATGTATCAGTACAGCTTGAAATATTTCAGTCAGGTCTTCTGCAATGTTCTGCGCATTGATCATCCACCCCTGGCAACAGAAGTGCGCATCTCCACCCTTATGGTGGACGAACTGAAGGCCATCTATGACAATATATCGCGTGGCCTGTTTGAGAATCATAAGATTATCTTTAGCTTTCTGCTGGCCCTGTCCGTGGAGCGTCAGGAGGGTCGTGTCTCCGATGAAGAGTTCAATTTCCTGACTCGAGGTGCTGTGGGTAACATACGCTCCAAACAGCAGCCGGCGGGCACCACATTAAGCCAAATGGAATGGGATGCTTGCATATTTCTGGAGGATAATTTCAAGGATATATTTGCTGGTCTCACCAATGAGATTGATAAGCCCTTCTTTTTGCAATTGCATGAAAATCGGGAAGTGTTTGATTTTGGACGCACCAAGCAAGAGCCCACTGACAAATGGAATAAGCGTTTGCGCATCTTTCACAAACTGATGTTTGTGGCCACGTTTCGTAAGCCGCGTTTTTTGCTAAATGTGGTTAGCTATCTGCATGCAACGGTGGGCAAATACTTTACCGAGGCCTCATCGACGGGAACACAACTGGGCACAGTGTAAGTGTTGCTCTTTTTGGTTCAGTTATTCAATTTTTGGTAAGAGAACAAAGGGGGTTTGAACAGTTTTTAATTTTACTCACTTTGTTACTTAGTTGCCGTTTTTGGTTCAGTGGTTCAAATTTGTTTTATTCAGTTGTTCACTTACTGACTTTACAGCTGATAGATTGACAGATATTGAGCATTTGAAGTAAGTTACTTGGTTCAATTGTTAATTTAACTCATTTTGTTGCTCAGTTGTTTTTTTTTTTTTGGTTCAGTTGTTCACAAAGTTAGTAACTGAGTTTGATTGTTCCTTTAACTCACTTGGTTGCTCGGTTGCTTTTTTGGTTCAGTTGTTCAGTTTTTATTGAGAGAACAAAGTGTTTTATTGTCTATTCTACTCACATGTTTGCTCACGTTTTAGGTAGCTGTTTCTTTTACTCGTTTATGTTCAATTATTCTTTTGATTCAGTTGTTTACATTTCAGTGAGTGACCAAAGTGAGTAACTTTGTTCAGTTGTTCATTTATCCCACTTTGTTGTTCAGTTGCTCTTTTTGCTTCTAGGTGAGTGACCAAAGTGAGTAACTCCGTTCATTTGTTCGGTTATTCCCGTGGTAGTGAGTAAAGCCTAGTATGGAGGGTTTTTTTCCTTCAAGAAATTTGCCTAATATTCCCTTTTTGTGGACTGTAGCCAAAGTCACTGTGGCCAGGTAAACTTAAAAACGAGAAAGGCAATAGCTTACTTCGTCTGTTCCGAAGTTCTGATTACCGTTGAAAAGGCTTGTTTAATGTAGACTTCGATCAAACTTTGCAAATCAACTTTAAAACATTCAATATTAGCTCGATAGCTTCAAAACTGAGGGACTAGTTCGCGCAGAAACAGACAGACGGCTCCTTCTTGCGTTACAAACTTTGTGCAAAATTATACAGGCCTGTTCCCGTTATCGATTTCGATCAAATTATGTGGAATCGGAATTGATAGCTGTTCCCGTTTCCGAAAAACGATTAAAATTTTCGGTTTTAAAAAGTTGTGCCTTTGAGTGAGTGAAAGGAAAAGTAATTGACAATTTTCATTTCAACGGTTATATTTTTTTATCTATCCAATATTTTTATATAAATAAGTCATATTTTGAGAAGATTTTAAAGTAACCATAAAAAATATTGGGCATTCAATTTGATTTAAAATTAATTATTTTAAAGTTGTAACCCAGAAATTGCATGTAGACGAAAGCAAAAACGATCGAAATGAAACCGAGCTGTTCGTAATTCCGCATCAGCGCATGCGCAGTGCTGATCGAAATTGCTTATATTACCATTGCTGAATTATATTTCGAAAACGGTTCGAACTTTCATTCGAAAAGTAAACCGATTTCTATTTCACTCGGAAACGGGAACATCAAATAAAAACGATTCGGATATACAATCGTTTTTACTTTTAAAATCCACTCGAAATGGGAACAGACCTGATAATACACTTTTCAAGTGTATAAAAATAACAAATACGGAAAATAAATAAATATGCCAGCTTATTTGTATTATGACTTAACTATAAGATTTAAATAAAATGAAGCACAATGCACAACATGGAGGAAGTTGCAATTGCAGTTGCAGTGGCAGCTATTTAAATGAAGAA
Source organism: Lordiphosa stackelbergi (assembly GCA_018904235.1). NCBI lineage: Eukaryota > Metazoa > Arthropoda > Insecta > Diptera > Drosophilidae > Lordiphosa > Lordiphosa stackelbergi. Next base: position 28,635 of record JAEIFU010002690.1, read on the forward strand.
TGTAAGCAAGTCTACAGAATTGGATTCGCCTCTTACCAAGAATATAATGGTCTGCACGGGGCCAGATAAGTGCAATCATAATTGTTCCATTTTCATTTTGAACATCATTCAGGGCGAGAAGGATCCCACTCAGGTGCACAAATCGCTGCAAAGCAAGATGGCTCGGTTCATGCCTTGTGGCGTGCCCTGAAACAACATGACAAGAGTGGCGCAAGACTCCATCCTGATTGTCTGGTGCAGGAGAATAAGGCAGCCACACGAAGTGATTATATGCAATCCTATTCTCAAATGGACACCAACTGCTTCACAAGCCCTTCGTGTAAATGCGGTGTCCAGTTGCTTGCCATCTGTGATGCCCCCACAAACATGCATTGCTTTTCACTGCATCAATTAATACATTTTTGCCAACGTAACTGAAATTTTGCAGATGATTTTTTTACTTTTGTCTTGCCTTTTGACAACTGACACAAGGAAAAAATGACTGCACAACATCTCTGGGAGAAATATCAGCTGTTCGATACAGTCCGCATGGTTCATCGATATGGCAACTCTCAAAATTCCTTGTGTGTATTGCTTGGCTTTCTGCGTACCAAACATCAGAATGAGGCAAGGAAAAATTCCTTAAGCAATTTTTTTTATATGGAGTTCGACAGCTGAAGGAAAATTCGAACGCCCTCCGTACTAGGCTTTAACAGAGTCAAGGAATCATGTTGTTGCTCAGTTGCTCTACTTGGTTCAGTTGCAAAATTTTAACTGAATGAAGAAAGTGAGTAACTTTGATTGATTGTTCACTTACTCACTTGGTTGCTCACTTGTTCAGTTGCCAAGTTGATCTTTTGTTTCAGTTGTTCACATTTTAGTAGCTTAAAAACCATGTTCAGTTGTTCCTTTTACTTACTTTGTTGCTCAGTTTCTCTTTTGGTTCAGTTGTTCACATTATATGGAATGAGCAAAGTAAGTAATTCTGTTCAGTTGTTCATTTTTACTCACTTTGTGGCTCAGTTGTTTACTTTTCAGTAAGTGATAAAAGTGAGTAACTTAGTTTGATTGTTCCTTTTACTTAATTGATTGCTCACGTTTTAGGTATCTGTTTCTTTACTCATTTTGTTCAGTTACTCTTTTGATTCAGTTCAGTTTATTCAGTCAGTGATCAACTTAAGTAACTGTATTCAGTTGCTCATTTTTCTCACTTTGTTGCTCAGTTGCTCTCTTTGGATTCTAAGTGAGTGTATAAAGTGAGTAACTATGTTCAGTTGTTCGCTTACTCATGTGTGTTGCTCAGTGAGTAAAGAAAGTGAGTAACGTTGTTTGATTTTTCATTTACCCACTTGGCTGCTCACTTGTTCAGTTATTTGTTACTTTGCTTTTGGTTCAGTTTTGCAATTTTACAAACGTATGTTCATTCAAATTTTTTTTTATTTTATTTTACTCATTTTGTGAATCAGTTGATTTTCTTTTTGTTTCTAAGTGAGTGAACTCATACAAAATAAAACTTCATTTTTTTTAATTTTATTTATTCCTCTCCTATTCGTTTTGCACCTTCATCAGGGAGCCTGCATTTATTTGTTTACATTAATATACAAACAAACACAACAATGAACCACCGTCGTTACTTTTGTTAATTTGTAATTTTTCTTGTCGTCCCATTGTATTTCTTTCGTTTTGTCAAATGTTTGATTTTCTTCTTATTTTCTCCCGCGATCGCCGCAGCGTACATGTAGCCCGCTTTCTACGCTGTTAAATCTCGCTGACTTTCCAGTGTCAGTCTTGTTCTCTCTCTTTTTTATGTCCAGCACTTTAACATTAACTATCGCTGTGGTTGTTTTGTTGTTTTTCGCATCTTCTTTACGCTCCGCTATCCTAGTCGCAAGCGATCGATTTGTCGTTCCAATGTATACGCCGTCGCAAGCCTCTCCTTCTTTTCCTTTACATGCTATTTCGTACACAACGTTCTGTTGTTGTTCTTTCGTTATTTTATCTTTTGTGTTCGTAAACAGTTTCCTTGTGTTTGTGAGGGCGTTAGATTTGAATGTTTTATTTTGTTGTCTCGGTATTATTTTGGCAATTGTCCGTTGGCATATTTGTCCACATATGGTACACTGATGTATTGTGTCTTCTTGCTTGGGTGGTGTTCGTTGTTAGTTTGTCAATCAGCTGGTCCGGATAACTATTTTTTCTAAGTATTGTTTTAAGTTTAATATATATTTCGGGTCTGATGCGTCGCTTTAGGTGTATGCTTTGCTTTTCATATTCTTTGCTGTGTGGATTTTCTGGGATATGGGCTGATTTGAGTGAAAACTCATTATTCTCCCTGAAGCTATGGTTTTTGTGTACCACTTGAAATTAAATTTTCCGTCGTCTCGGTTTATTTCCGTGTCGAGGTAGCATATTCTGTTGTCCTTCTCTACTTTCATTGTGAACTGAATCCGATGATGAAGCTTGTTCAGTGTTTCTAGTATAGTCTTTTTCCTAATTATGCAGACTATATCATCCATATATTTTGTTAGGTTTTTGACTTCTGTGTGTTTCTTCTCTAAACTAACGAGGTGTCCCAGAAATCTCTAGAGATTTTGACCTCGGTTGGTTTGCAAATCGCTCGAAAAATCCGTCGGTGTCCCAGAACTTCAAGAGTTATCATTTTCTTATTTGAAATTCTAGTTAGAACAGAAACTGTTCCAATTAAAGTTCCATCGCTAAAAACAGGGCTGCATCTCTCGCAAAAAAATTTCCCTAGTTTTAGTTATGGGTTAATTTGATGTTCAGCTGGAATTTTTTGATTGTGATAAATGATTTATGATGCATTTTTAATTTATAGTTCAAATTTAATTCATATTCTTCATAAATAAAATTAAAAATTTAAATATTTGTTGGCGCCAAACATGAGGTATAACTTGCAGCCCTTAATCCGCAGCAGATGGCGCCAAAATCGCTAAACGGCTCCACTGATGTGGTTGGTTTAGATTAACATGAAAGACTTTGGATGTTTTTCCTAATAATTATTGAAACGCAAATTTCAATGTTTAAACTAATTAAGTAATTTATTCATTTTATTCACCCTATCCAGAAAAATAATTTTGTTCACAGTTCCAAAATTAAATTTTGCTAAATCTCCGAACAAAACACGAGAGATTTGAAACCAACCGAAAGAGATTTCTGTGACACCGAGAATTGGGTTTTGGTTGGAAGAGTTTTCTGTGACTGACCCCCGTATATAATGTTTGCTATGGTCGGTGACTATCTGACGTTGTCATATGCTACATAATTATTTTTCTTATACGAGTTTAAAAATTTTTTAAATCTTCTTTTTTGTATCTTTATTTTACTTTATTTTTTTTCTGTTGTTTTTTTTTTTAATTTTTTAAAAATTTTTTTTTATTTTTTTTTCCTTTAATTGTACTGCATTCTGTACATTGTACTTCTTGGAAACAATGTTCCTAAGAATGGCGCCCAAATATTTTGGACTGACCTCGGCGGTGACACCACTTATCTTTGTCTTGTCCACCGGCTCGGATCCCATGTCTGCTTTCCTTAAATTCACCAATGACATGCAATACACCGAGAAATACTATTCCATATCGTTGGGCCAGGGTCAGGGACCCGGTGGCCGAGAATCTCATTGACAAAAGTCTACGTCTGGGTCATTGGGTCTTCTTGCAAAACTGTCATCTGGCCACCTCCTGGATGCGCACCCTAGAGACCATTGTACGCAATCTTACCTTAGGCATTACCAAAGCCCATCCCGATTTCCGTTTATTCCTCTCCTCGATGCCCATCAAAGAGTTTCCGATCAGTGTGCTGCAGAATTCGGTGAAGATTACCAATGAACCGCCCAAGGGTATCAAAGCGAATGTGATTGGTGCTTTGGCTGATCTCAAGAGGGATTTCTTTGAGCAGCATGTACAGAATGGCAATTGGCGTGCCATTGTGTTTGGCCTGTGCATGTTCCATGCGGTATTGCTGGAGCGACGCAAATTTGGACCCCTGGGCTGGAACATAACGTACGAGTTCAATGAGAGCGATCGCGAGTGCGGCCTAAAGACCTTGGATTTTTTCATCAATCGTCAGGTAATGGACGATATTCCTTGGGAGGCGATACTGTATATCAATGGAGAGATTACCTGGGGTGGTCGGGTTACCGACTATTGGGATATGCGTTGTTTGCGTACTATTCTGACGATATTCTCCTCGTCACGTATTGTACATCCGGAGTACAAGTATTGTCGTGGCGATGCCTACTATCGTGATCCACGAAAAAAGACGCTAAAGGAGTACTCGACATTTGTGCAGGGCTTTCCGGTATTGGAGGATCCCGAAATCTTTGGCATGAATCAGAATGCGAATATTGTGTTTCAGACCAAAGAGACGGATTTCTTTATAACCACTTTATTGTTGGGTCAACCACGCTCGTCGGCGGATGAGGGACAGGCACTGGAGAATGATATTATACTGCAGGTGATAGAACGCATACAGAAATCACTGGCCACTAAAATCCAACGTGAACCCTTGCATGACACGCTATCGGTGGTAAGTATGAAGTAGTTTGAGAATTCTTAGTGCGGAAACTCTTCACAATTCTTTTCTTTAATTCCCAGCTGGATAGCAAGGGTCAGGTGCCCTCTTTAACCACGGTTTTGGTACAGGAAATCGATCGTTTTAACATTTCACTCGGCATCATTCACGACAGTTTAACCAATCTGGAAAAGGCCATTAAGGGTCTGGTTGTTATGTCCGAGGATTTGGAAAGCGTCTTTAAATCACTGCTGGCCAATCTAGTGCCAGCCGTATGGGCGAAACGTAGCTTTTTATCCATCAAACCGCTGCCGAATTATATAGTGGATTTCCAACGGCGCATCGATTTTATACAACATTGGGCAGAGAATGGAGCACCACGTTCCTATTGGATAAGTGGCTTCTTTTTCCCCCAATCCTTTTTGACGGGCATACTGCAGACCTATGCCCGTCGTCGCATTTTACCCATTGACTCGCTAAAGATTGATTTCGAAATAGTGGAGAAGCAACTGGTGCAGCAGGATTTCTTTGAGCTGCACAATGCCAGCGGAAATGTGAGTACTAAATATGAGTTAAGGCCCGTTTTTCAAAAATCTCGTAAAATTTGCCTCTCATGTTTATAAAAAAATTTTGTGCTCGAAATAACAAAAGTTAGTTAAAAGGTAATCATTTCAATTTATGTCTTGTGCTCGAAAAATTAGTGCAAAGCCATTACCAAGACCGAGCATCAGACAAATCCAATCATACTGCACAAACGCAATTAAACGGCTGCCGGTTTCATTATTGCCAAGCATTTAGGCGCAACAGCTTATAAATAAAATCATTTCAGAATTTTGGATTAATGTTGATAAAGAATGAAGCTTGCCTCAAATGGTACCGTGTATTTTTAAGTAAAGCCAAAATATTGAACCTACGAGGAAAGTCATGCTCTACTTCAAAGATTTTTACATTACTTTGAGAAAGAATGGATGACAAAGGTGAGAAGAAATAATAATCCAAAAATTGTGAGGGAGATAAAAAAAGAGCTGGTTGAAATCAATATTATTTAGCAATAGAAGTGATAAAAGCGATATATTGCTTTAAAATTGAAGTAGAATGTGGGAAATAAAAGGTGAAACAACGACCGTGGGCGACAGCGGGTATAGAATGTAGGGTTTAATTTCAGATGGCGTTCCAAATGTTACATGTTTCAATATTTTTATAATATTACTAAACCAATAGTGAAGAAGACGAAAGTTGTTGTGGCGCTATTTTAACGGACTTTGTGAAAGGTTTGTGGAAGATGAAATACAAAAAATGCGGCGCTCTTTTTGTAATTCACCTCTTACACAGCCAGCTGCGCCGCACTTTTGAATGATTTTGTTAAAGGATTGTGTTTCCGTAATAGGTGAATTATAAATTTTTTTTGCCTGCGCCATCTAGAATCAACCCCTATATATCGCTTTCATCACTTTTATTCCTTGATAATATTGATTTCAACCCGCTTTGTATTTTGTATCTCCCTAAAGAAACGCAAGGAAATCCGTAAGTGGTGAAGGAAATTCAATTTTAAGGCTTAGAACAAATTATTTTAACTTATTTTAAAGCCACACCTCGTGCATTTTCTGTTCACGGTCAAAGCTTAAGGACTACAAGCTTATTGGAGTCATTCAACACGATATTGGGAAGGAAGAAAGCATGGCAGATTTTATAAATTCTTGGAAGTAATTTTTGGGATGAGAGAAGATTGGCTTGGCCCTTTGGGGCTGTTTAGCCAATTTTACATTACACTTACAATTCGGGATGAAAACAAAATTGTGGAATTGAGCAAAAATTTAGACAGGTATAATTTCACTTGAAGATTTCTTTAACTGCCTCACTAACAACAAAAAAAAGATCTCATGCATGGCGATTCTACAAATTATAATGGTGATTTTGACTCGGATTCTCTTCAAATTGATGATTTGAGATTAAATCAAACGGTTGAAGTCCTTACCTTATAATATGGAAGTGGAATGAGAGGAGGGAGGGTGAAATAACCGCGGGTGTTGTGGGCGTTATTGCACTCATAATAGTAACATCCGTTGTTTTTACTTCACTTTTGAAAGTGAAATAGCGCCAACGGGCGTTATTTCAATTTTGAAAGTGAAATAATGCCCACGGGCACAAAGTGAAACTACGCCCGTGGGCGTTATTTCACTTTTTGGAGTGAAATAAGGCCCACGGGCGTTATTTCACTGGGCGTTATTTCATGCACCCGTATCTATATATATAAAAGAGTTCAACCTGACTGACTGTGCTGACTGACTGACTGGTGACCGTCGCACAGCCCAAACCATAAAAGATAGAAAGATGAGATTTTCACAGTAGTTTTATCTTATGCTGAAAGTGAGTACTAAGAACGGATTTTGGAAAATTCTATCGGGAAATGTGGAAAAATCGCGGAAAACTGTTGTTTGAAACTTTTTTAGTTTTTCATCCGATCAAGATCAAACTTATTTTCAAAGATCTATATGAAAGTTCAACAACAACTGCATACCAATCTTCCGGAAAATTCACCCCCCTGGGTGGAAAGTGGGTGGTCAAGGTTGTTTGGGCGAAACTATAGTTGCCAGCGATTTGCTCCAAACTCATTTTCAAAGTTACACATAAAAAAATATAGGAAACGTAACTTTAAAATATTGGAAAATCTATCCATGAAGTCGGAAAATTCACGGAAAACTGTGGTATGAAACTTTTTTGTTTATTATCCGATCAGATTCAAACTCATTTTCAAAGATGTATATGAAAATTCAACAATAACTGTGTTCCAATTTTCCGGAAAATCCAACCCGAAAAAGTCGGAAAAGCGCCGTAAAAGTTTGTATGGTAAACATTTGATTTTCATCCGATCGACTTGAAAAGTGGTTCGCAAGCATAGTGCGCAAAATATTCCACACGTGTTTTCCCGATTTCGGAAAATCCGCCCACGAGGAAAATGGCTGGAAAATTCTGCATGCAAACAACTATTTTTCATCCGATTGGCTTGAAATTCGGTTTGTTAGGATAGAATACGAAATAGTTTGAAATGTGATTTTCCGAAGTTGGAAAATTCGACCTGACGGTCAGAAAATTGCCGGAAAATTCTGCATGAAAAAAAATCTATTTATCATCCGATTGGCTTGAAACTTGGTTTGAAAGGACAGAATACGAAATAATTAAAAATGTGATTTTTCAATGTCGGAAAATCCGCCCCTAGGCGTGAAAATGCCCGGAAAATTCTACATGCAAAAGAGTTATTTTTCATCCGATTGACTTGAAACTCGATTTGTGAGGTAAAAAGGAAAATTCATTAGTGTTTTCATTTTCCGATGTTGGAAATAACGCCGGGATGTGGGAGGGATATGCATGGGATGTGGGTGGGATGTGGGCGTGAAGTGGGTAGGATATGGGTGGAATGTAGGTGGGAAGAGTATGGGATGGGGGCGGGAAGTGGAAGGGATGTGGGTGGGATGTGGGCGGGAAGTGGGAGGGATATGGGAGGGATGTGGGAGAGATGTGGGTGGGATGTGGAAGGGATGTAGGTGGGAGGGATGTGGGTGGGATGTGGAAGGGATGTGGGCGGGAAGTGGGAGGGAAGTGGACGGGATGTGGGCGGGATGTGGGCGGGAAGTGGGAGGGATGTGGGAGGGATGTTGGTGGGATGTGAGCGGGTTGTGGGCGGAAAGTGGGTGGGAAATGAGTGGGAAATGGGGGAAATTGGGTGTAAAGTGGGTGGGATGTGGGTGGACTGTAGGTGGGAAGTAGATAGGATGTGGATGGGATGTGGGTGGGAAGTAGATAGGATGTGGATGGGATGTGGGCGGAAAGTGGGAGGGATGTGGATGGGATGTGGGCGGGATGTGGGAGGGATGTTTGTGGGATGTGGGCGGGAAGAGGGAGGGATGTGGGTGGGATGTGGATGTGATGTGGGCGGGATGTGGGCGGAAAGTGGGTGGGAAGTGAGTGGGAACTGGGGGAATTGGGTGGAGAATGGATGGGAGGGATGGGGGTGGGAGTTGAAGGAAAAACCCATCAGCAAAATTCGATTTCTGGGTTCTGCGGTGTATTATTATATCTAATATTGTTTGGTTCTATACTGTTGAAAGCGCAGCGAAGCGCGTCGGGTTATTAAGTTTCTATTGATACTCCTCCACCGCTTGTACGCTGTTCTTTAACGAAGCCCAGCCGAAAGCGACACTAGAGGAGTGAGTGAAAAGCCCTTAATATAGAGGCTAGCGCTAAGCAACTTTGTTGCTTGCTTTCGAGTTTGCGAGAGACATAGAGAGAGAAGGTCTGCAACAACAAAACTTTAGCTAGGAAAGAAAGAGAGGAGCAGCGCGGTCCCCATGTATATATATGTTGCTCACCCCTATCTGGTACTTTGGGCTCACGTATACCTAGCGTAAATAATAAAGTTAAAAAGTCGAGTTTTAACGGGCGCGAATGGCGTCAAAAGTTTTTGGCAATCAACAATACGATATTTTATTTTAAATTGTAAATAATTTATTTCCACAAATGTAGATCCCTTTTTGAATGCTCAAAGAATGAAATTGAAAGAACTAATAATTTCGTTTGTAAAAATTTGTATTTGGTGAACGTGTCGTATTATACCGCCCATTTAAATGTAAAAAAAAATTTATTTCATTTTCACAATTATTACTTAAAATATTTTTTATGACCCTTTTCCGTTTTGGGGACCGCTCTAGTGAGCACGCATATGATATTTTTTGTTGCTTTTTTGTAGCCATAAAGGGGCTCGTCGGCCGATACGCCCCAGCTATTTTGTTTTGCGTAAAGCCCTTGCTGAATGGGCATGGGCACCAATGTTCTAGAATGTATCTCTCACTGTGATATTCTTTTGTCTGTATCCAGCCTAAACTGCACCTTAACATATATTTCATACTTTTAGGACGCCAAACTCTATGGTAATCTGCCGGAATGCACTGATGCGGTTATACATGTACATGGGATTTTCATTGAAGCCGCTCGCTGGGACCTCAGCAAGGGTGGCCTATGCGATGCCAATTTTGGAGAGCTCTACTCACGTCTGCCGGTGGTCAAATTTATGCCCTGCCTGGAGATCTCACCGTTGGTGCGTTATGAGGCGCCGCTATATAAAACTCAGCAACGTTCGGGTGTACTCTCCACCACCGGACACTCGACCAATTTTGTTTTATCCGTTCTCTTGAAGAGCAATAATGAACCCGAATTCTGGATAATGCGTGGCACGGCCTTGGTTTCCGGAGTAGTTGAAAATGTATCCTAAATAGATTTTTGTTTGCTGCATACTTCAAGGCGTCTTTATTTCATACAATAGATATATGAATATGTGTGTGTGAGTGTGTATATGGTATAAACAGGATATCAAATTTTTTTGCTTTTATATAAGTACAAAATGAGAGTCTTAGAATGATTTTGGTTCCCCCTTCTTTCTTTTTTTAGTTTTGCAGTTTTGTGCATGTTTTAAAAAAATGTTTACAATTCAACCAAACACAAAAAGTATGCTTAAGTTTCTACATATATGCAACGTTGCACGTTTCAAGTCTAGTTCTCAAAAAGAACAACAAAAAACTGAAGAAAAAAAAAACAAAACTTTTCAAAATATTTACTGTTTTTTTTTGAGTTACTTTAAAAAATAAATCCCCTCAACTCTATATACTATGTACAATACATCATTTGTTTATCTTTGTTTTTCTTTTTATCGCTTGGTCACAGTCTAATTCGTTTAACAAAGTTTTGCATAGATAACAGAAGGACGCGTTCACCAGATCACTGATCAGCTTTTGGGTGTCGTGTAGAAAATGGACATGTTCAGCAGAATAATTAATCCTTGAGCAGTATGACTATTTCTTTGATACATGCTCCGGTATCATGATACCTCATCAATAGGAAGATTATTGCAAATTTATACTTGATCTGCTGAACACGGCCATGGGCTATATAGATAACCCAAAAGTATATCAAAAATGTTCAACTGAATGCGCCCATTGACTTAAACGATAAAGGAATGTAGCTACAAGGTCATAAGGTGTTTTGGACATAAGTATTTTAAAATTATTGGACTGTTCCTACCTTTGATGTGAAATGACAAATCATTCGAAAACTAGGAACAAGCCAGGTATTTTTGGAACATTTTGAACCATTTCACTTTTACTAGTTTTATGCAAAATGTCCAGTCAAAATACTAACTATATGTCTCCCTCGTTTGTTAAAGGGTTGCCATCTGTTTCGTTTTCTTGGTGCATGCTTTTTTTTGTTTGTTCGCCTGTTCCTAAGTACTAATACTGCCATACGGCTACCTCGATTGTTGGGGTCGGTCTTCGGGGTTGGTTAGGATTTTTTTTTTTGGAATCTGGGTATGGGGTTAGTATAACATAAATGGAATGCGAATTTAGTTGGAAAACTTATTAACTAATTATTGCTCGAATCCAATGGTGGCATATGACATCTTTTTTAAGTACTTAGTAACTAATTGTATATAAAAAAAAAAAAACAAAAAAACAAAGAAGCATAATTGCGTTAGAAAATCGTTCAGTTTGGGAAGCGCACATATTTTGCTAATTCCATCCTAA
>JAEIFU010002691.1:0-39689 GCA_018904235.1 Lordiphosa stackelbergi
CTAAATAAAAAATTTTCAGTTATGATACAGATGCCCTATACCAAAATCATGTGGCTGTTCAAAAGGAGTATACCTCTATAAAATGGAGAACATCAATAGATTGTCTTTTGACAAAAAGACTACACAATATAGACCAGACCATACAACCCTACAAAAGGGGACATCTCATTTATTAATAAGAAGACTCAAGCAACGCAAAGTTACTTGATGCTTGAAGTGGAACTAAGCCAAATAGCTATCCTCTCCTAAAGCCAAGCAGCGCTCAAAGCGCTCAGCAGCACCTCTCAGCTAGTCTTAGAGACAAGGAACAAATGGGACCAAATTGGGAATAACAAACACCCAACTATGCAGATATTGTGAAGAGAAGGAGGATTCCTCTGCGATGCCGTAGCGAGGCGCAGACTCAGCAGATTTGGCAAAACACATTCTACTCCCCAAACAATATCTGCAACTTAGATCCCACAAAAATCCCGGGCTTGTATAGAAATAGGGCTGCCGACCAAACGCAGACAAACAGAACAAAATTAGTCGCGGTGCGCTACCCCCCGACAACAAGTAATATAGCCAAATGTATAAAAAAAAAAAAATTTCGAACTAAGGATAATTCAGTTTCTGAACCAAATCGAAATCGTAAGCGTGTTTGCCACTATGCTGAAATTGGCAGAAATGGAGCTAAATTCTCTTGTAGCATCCATGGAAAAATGTTCTACCTGTAAGTGAATATGCATTGTGTTTCTTGTCGATTATTGATCGGCGTTTTAAAAGGTGCGACAGTAAGGCAAGGTTAATGTAAACGACCCAAGCATACTTTATGTTTAACGAAAGTAAGTTTATCTACCCACCACTTCATAATGGAACACACCGAAATGAGTCGGACCAAAGACCAATATAATCTATAAGATGCCGAAACGGCCATATATTGCTTTTGGAAATTATGCAGCTATTTTTTTGGTGGTTATCGAAAATCGCGCTCTCTCCGCTCACACAAAGTTGAGAGCCTAAAAATCTAAAAAATAGAATGCACTTTTGTGAGTAATGCTTAAGAATACGTGAGCAATAACAGTCGTCGGGCTGTCGCTGGATGCGTATAAAAGTGGATGGCTCTAGATGCTTTCCTCTCTTCTGGCTTTTCAAGAGAGCCAAAGCCAGTTGAAAAAGCCAGCTCCGAAAAATCGTGTCCAAAAACATGGGAGTTATTCATTCATATTCTACTGTTTAGGGTCGGACAAAGTAATAAAGTAAATTGTTCCAAGAAGAGGCCTGTTCTGACAATGCAGAATAATGTCTCCTACCTTATGGAAGGGGTAATTCACTTAAATTTATAAAAACCAGTCTGCTATTTTCTGTGTTTTGGCTTTTGCCATAGTTTCCTGATGGCTTACTGCGTCAGAACAGTAACAACACCCCGACTTGAATAAAAGCTGAAAGATGACTTGATATAAAACCTTAAGGTTGGTCATATTGAATATGTTTGTCGATATGGGACATGGAGCCTAATTTTATGAACTATTTAAAAAATATCGTAAAACTTTTAGCAGGCTATAGGTCATTTAGTTATGATTTTGTCCATAACTTTTCTAAAACAGGACACGAACAACACCACAAAGGAGGCTGATTGACTGTATAACGCTATTTCATGAATACCAATTCAATCTTCAGCAGTCTACGCCTGACTTCAATGAGCTGGCAGAAGGTACCTCATGACAGAACTGCTACGACCGCAGGCAGGCTTGTAGCAAAATCCATCAGCCGCAAACGCCAAAATCACCTAAGCTTTGAGTGTGTGTGCATGCCCCCGTATCGGCCCTTCTGTGTTAGTGGGGAAATTCTTTCCCCGCATCTTAACACTGGCGCCCAAACAGGTGCCCAAAGCAATCTAACGGGGGTGTTGTTTTTTAATGAAACTATTTTAGGTTTAGTTTATAACAACTGCGTCGTGCCCATGCTGAGATCCTCAGGCCCAACGCTCAATACACTCTTCGTGATATGTCATCAGGTCCGGCTGCCAACACTAGCTGAGGGAGTTTAGGTGTCGCAACAGTTCTACAAAACATCTGTATCAAACCAATTTTTAATGTCCATAAGAGAAAGATTTCGTTTCCTGAATAGTGCATGACAGTCGCATATAAGGTGTGTGATGCTTTCTATCTCCTGCTCATTCCCAAGGTTACGACTAAAGTCGTGATGAGCTTCTTAAGACTTATATTGTTGTCCTTATTCTGTTTTTGCTAAATTTTAGTAGTTCGTTTAATTGTGTATTTTTCACAGAGATATTAAGAGATCTAAGAGGCGGATGCATCACTGGCAGAGCCTATCCGTTCCTAATCACACCAGAGTAAGCGAAATCTGTTGGCCAACTGAATTTGGAGGCATTTGATGATTTAACATGGACATGAATAAAGATATTAATCGAATCAGTTTGAAGTAACGTGAAGTCAACATTTACCCATTTGAAAATATTTTCCCTATGTCACTCCCTTTGATTTTTCGCCGTACGACTTTGCTAAATGTTCTCACCAAAGCCCGACCCCCCCCACCGCCCACATCATCCCATCCAGTTCCCACCACCTTCACCCAAGTACCCCCACCCACTTCCCGCTCAGTTCCCACTCACTTCCTGAAATATCCCATATAAAACTTTTTTTTTTTTTTTTTTTTTTTGTTACCCCTTTTGACCACCCCCCACCCCCCCACCCAACCCACCCCCCCCCCCCCGTCCCTTCCCCAGGTCCCATCCCTCCCACTTCCCGCCCACATCCTTCCCACATCCCACCCCCTATCCCTCCCACTTCCCGCCCACATCCCATCCACTTCCCCCCACCTCCCCCCCACATCCCTCCCAACATCCCTTCCCACCTTCCACATCCCTTCCACATACCACCCACATCCCACCACCTATCACCCAATTCCTGCCCAGGATCCAATCCACTTCTCACCCACATCCCTCCCAATTACCGCCCACATCCCACCCACTTCCCGCTGACATCCCACCCCTATCCCTCCTCACATCCCACCCACTTCCCCCCCATTTCCCACTCACTTCCACCCACCTCCCACCCACATCCCGCCCACTTCGAGCCCACTACACACCCACCTCCCGCACACTCCCCACCCACCTATTTTCCCACCATTCTCCCACTTCCCAGTGGGCATCCCGCAGGTATTTCCAACATCAGAAAATGTAATCACTAATTATTTAGTATTCCATCCCTACACACAGATCTCAAGTCAATCGGATGAAAAATAGTGTTTTTGTATGAAGAGTTTTCCAGGAATTTTCCAGGTTAAGAATTTTCCAACATCGGAAAACTCACATATTAATTTATTTTTACTTACTCCATACCCGAGTCAAAACCAATCAGGTGAAAAATAGTTTTTTCCCATGCAGAATTTTCCCGGCCATTTTCCTCGGGGCGGATTTTCCAAAAATTGGGAAAAAACTCGTGACGAATATTATGTACAATACTTGCAAACCAGTCGATAAAAAAAATGAATACCATACAAATTTTCGGACACGCTTTTTCGATTTTGTGGATTTTCGATAAAACTTGGAACACAGTTATTGTTGAATTTTCATATACATCTTTGAAAAATGAGTTTGACCCTATCGGATAATAAACAAAAAGTTTCATACAACAGTTTTCCGTGAATTTTCCGACTTTGGGGATTGATTTTCCAAAATTTGAAAGTCTATTTTTTTATGTTTTAGTATGTGTAATTTTGAAAATGAGTTTGGAGCCAATCGCTGGCAACTAAAGTTTCGCCCATACAACCTTGTCCACCCAATTTCCACCCAGGGGTGGGACCCAATCTTCCTGAAGATTAGTATGCAGTTGCTGTTGAATTTGCATATAGATCTTTGAAAATAAGTTTGAACCCCTGATCGGATGAAAAACAAAAAGTTTCAAAAAACGAGTTTTACCGAATTTTTCCGACTTCATGGATTGATCTCCAAAATTTTAAAGTCATGTTTCCTATATTTTTATATTATAACTTTGAAAAATAAGTTTGTAGTAAATCGCTGGCAACTAAAGTTTCGCCCATACAACCTTGACCACTCTTTCCACCCAGGGGGGTGAATTTTCCGGAAGATTTTTATGCAGTTGTTGTTGAATTTTCATATAGAGCTTTGAAAATGAGTTTGAACTTGATCGGATGAAAAACAAAAAGTTTCATACAACAGTTTTCCTTCCGCGAATTTTCCACATTTCCCGACAGAATTTTCCAAAATCCGTTCTTAGACCAACGCTCAGATGGGTAAGCTCAATGGGTAAGTTTGCCTTACCGAAAATCTTTTCGCCTAGTATCTTCTTAATTATTTCCATGTAAGGGATGCGAGGTTTTCAGTACAATATTCCCTCAAAATACATTTTCCACTCTTCTCAATTATTGCTAAGCCGGTCTAAAGGGGCCCAGAGTCTTCTACATCAAATTAGTTTCTTGATAAGGTCCATACTCTAACTCCTTGAAGGAGGTGCAAAACTGGTGATATGGTCAAAACGGCCTTACAAAGCTTAGAATGAGTCAAGGCATGTTTCTATTCTAATCATTTACTGTAGGTCTTTCCAATTGCTTCTACAAATTTAGCACTTTTTTATTTAACAAACCAAAATGCTTTCAAAATTTCACACATTTTGTTTAAAGATTTTTTCTTGTGTGTTAGCTAAGGATAGAGCTTAGCTAGTACAGAGAAACCCTTTGACCAGTTCATGGTTTTGCAAGTTCTTCCAAATGCTCTCTCCCTGCATCCCTGGGGATTCATATTCTGACATCATTCAGAATATCATATCATATATTCTGAGAATTTTGCCACAGACTCCTCCTACGGGGCCCTTAAAAATTTCTAGTCATTCCACTCATAGAATGACCTAACTCACTATCGTCTTACTTAAGCTCTGAGCCCAGTCCAGACCACTGTAATCTGAGTGGCCACTCAGGCTGGGCAAACAAGCAAACGCCACAAGCTCAAGTCGTGAAACTGTCGAATCATCACAAAACAAACGAAACTCGAACTGAAAACACTTTTGTTTATTAATTGTTTACACTCGCGACTTGAAGTCAACCAAACAAACCGCCGAAGCCAAAGCCTTTAAATTTAGCAAATCCAACGCCGCCGCCAACAAAACCTCCACCTAAGCCGCCGCCGTAACCACCGCCCAATGAGTTGTAGCCGCCGCCATAACCATAGCCAGGATAGGCTTGCACCGTAGAGATCACGGGTACGGTGGTAATAACAGGCACAGTGGTGATCACAGGTACGGGTTGAATGGCAGGAGTGGGTACAAAGCCACCGCCTCCTATGACTCCTCCTCCGATAACACCTCCTCCCACAAAGCCACCACCAATATGACGGGTTTTTCGTAACAATTCAGCTGAACTTCCATTGCTCTGGATGGGAGTGGAATTGACAAAGCAGACGTACGCCAAGATCAAAACATAAACCGTTTGCCCCTGCATGGTGTGAGTTACTGTTGGGTCCACTTCATTTCAGCCCGGTTATTTATGCAAATTATGTAATTAGTTGGTTCACTTGTTTGGTTAAACAATTTACAAATCTTTTGGCCAAAAATCCCCATTTAGCGATTCTAGCAATGATTAGTTCACACCTGATCATGATGATGATGAAGGTCGGGTGCGTAAAGCGTAAGTAAATAGTGCAAAAGTGGACATAAATACCCAAGTGGCGCCCCAAACAGCATCTCACAACGTTAACAACTACCTGACCAACAACATGGAGTGTCATTTACAACAACGTCGCGCGTTGATCGTCGTCTTACTAATGGCAGTGTGCTTTGAACTGACCAGTGCACAATTTGGACTGGCTGGAGCGGGTGGAGGTTTGCTGGGTGGAGCTGGAGCTGTGGGTGGTGCAGGTGCTGGATTTGGACACTATCGTGAGACCGTGACCATCAGGGGTCGCGGCTTTGGGGGAGGCCTGGGCGGCTTTGGAGGCGGCTTTGGAAAAGGCTTTGGTGGTGGAGGATTTCGTGCACGTTATGACAAAAAGGTGGGCGGAGCATTTGGAGGCTTTGGCGGAGGTTTGGCTGGTGGCTTGGCTGGAGCAGCGGGCGCTGGGGGTGGATTTTTAGGTTAAGTTGTAATTTATCAAATGTTTAAATAAAATTTAAGAAAAAATCAAGTCTGAAAAGGAATTTAAGCCGTTTTTACTTAAATTAAGTATGCATCATACTTGAGTTTATAAATTAATATTTAATTCTATTAAAATGAGAACAGAAATTCTTAGAACAAGAATTTTTCAAGCCTGAAGTAAGTTTAAAGAATTCTTAACCAAAACGTACTTAATTCAAACACACAATTTCTTGAAATAAGTACAAATACACTACAGTGTTTAGTTAATTAAGTATGCAAAAGATAAATCGAGGAATTTTAAACACTCTGAAAGAAGTAAAGCATATCATTTGAATACAAAAGTTCTTGAAATAAGTATTTTGTGTTGGAAATCGAGCTGAAATTGTTTTAAGAAATAACTTAATAAAATCGGAATTCAAAAAATTCAGAGTACAAAATTCATAACAACAGACTGTATAGACAAGCCGTAGAGAAACATTGTAAATATGAAAGCCAATGTGATGGGGCAAAAAAAGCGTGTTTAAATAGAAAACCGTGTAAATAGTGCGTAAATAAGAACCAAAAATCCGAAAAACTCTCTTTTCCAAATCAGGTGTGGGATAAAGACCGAAAAAACCTTCTTGTTTGCAGATAAAAAATATCCGATCTAATTACCTATTTGACATCATAAGCGAAACTCGAAACACGAACAAGATTCTTGAATATAACTAGGAACAATACGTTACCTTAACAATCTATATACATAAAGTGATAAGACATTGAATGTGATCATAAGCCCACAAGACAACCCGAATAGTTAGAAGTTTCAAAATTTTACAATAGCTTCCTATAGTGATCGGTCATTGTACTAAGAAAACATTTCCTCAACACAGCACCCATTGCTCTCCAAAACGAAAAAAAAGTTTAAATGCTGAAAATATTTACTAGAACTGTGTTTTCTTGATATCGAAGAATAACAATAAATTTTATTTGTTTTAAAATACAATTTGAAAACAATAAAAAAAAAAACTTCGCTCGCGTCAGGCCATGACTTCCCCCTCGCGCATACCGCCTCCCAGGAATTCGGAAGGTTGATTTCTTTTGTAATTTTAATGGTGTTGTAAAATATAAAAAGAGTTCAACCTGAAAAAAAAATGACTGACTGACTGGTGACTGCCGCAAAGCCTAAACTATAAACGATAGGAACCTGAGATTTTACAGTAGTTTTATCTTATGCTGAAAGTGAGTACTTAAGAACGGATTTTGAAATTCTGGAAATGAAGTGGATCGTATTCGGAATTCAACAATAACTGCATACCAATATTCCGGAAATTTACCCCACCTGGGTGGAAAGTTTGTGGTCAAGGTTACGTAGAAAGTTTATGCCCAGCGATTATCTCCAAACATTTCAAGTTACAAAAAAATAAAAGTGACTTTCAAATTTTAGAAAATATACCCCCAAAGTCAAATCTCGCGGAAAACTGTTGTATGAAAGGTTTTGTTTACCATCCGATCAGATCCAAACTAATTTTCAAACATCTATGTAAAAATTCAACAATAACTGCATACGAATATTCCGGAAAATTCACCCACCCCCGGGTGGAAAATGGGTGGTCAAAGTTGCATGGGCAAGAGTGTAGTTGCCAGCGATTAGCTCCAAACTCATTTTTAAAGTTACACAAAATAAAATAGAAACAACGTGACTCTAAAATTTTGGGAAATCGTTCCACAAAGTCGGAAAATTCACGGAAAACTGTTGTATGGAACTTTTTTGTTTATCATTCGATCCGATTTCAACTCATTTTTCAAAGATCTATATAAAATTCAACAATAACTGCGTACCAATTTTTTTGGTAAACTGCCCACGGGAAAAATGACCGGCACGGGAAAAACTACTTTTTTTTTATTCGATTGGCTTGAAAGTCGGCTTGCAAAAGTAGCAAGTGAAATAAATTGAGATGTGATTTTAGGTGTTGGAAAATATGACCCATCGGTCGGAAAATTCCTGCAAAACTCTGTATGCAAAAAACTATTTTTCAACAGATTGACTTGAAAAGCGGTTTGTAAGGAGAATACAAAATAATTTGAAATGTGATTTTGGAAATGTCTAAAATACACTCCGGCCGAAATTTCCAGAAAATTCCAGATGCCACAAAACTATTTTTTCCCCATTGACTTGAAACTCGGTTTGTAGTGATAAATGTGATGGAAATACCGCCGGGATGCTCACTAGGAATTGGGAGGGAAGTGGTTGGAAAGAGGATGGTGAGTGGGTGGTGGGATGCGTGCGGTAAGTGGGTGGAAACTGAGTGGGAAGTGGGTGGTATATGGATAGGAAGTGGGTGGAATGGGGTGGTAAGTGGTTGGGAAGTGAATCGGAAGTGGGTGGGAATTGGAGGGAAAACCTAGCAGCCTATGAATGTTAAACTCGATTTCTGGGCTCTACGGGGGACACAAATTTAAAAAATATTTTGAAATTCGTTGAATATTTGATTCTTTACGATCAACATTAAACTAAATCTTTTATTGATTCTTTACGGGTTATATGCTAGTATAATATATTTTCAGAGGTAAAACTGAGATACTGTCCCTTAACTACATGCCATATGGTCCAGGTAGACGCGAGGGTAATGAGCTGTGCAGTCTCTGTAATATGATTGCGAAAGAGGATTTTGCACACTTCATAGACATCTGCCCAATCCTGAAGAAGCTTAGAATCTATTTGCTGGGAAAGGCAATGCACACGATGGCTAAATTGAAGGCGGTGCTGAATGCGCAATCCTGGAGTCGATTGGGAAAATATTTGCTTGATGCTTTTAAGTACAGTGCAAAAATCTTGACGGAAGCTTTTTAGGATAGGAATTAAGCGAGAAGCTAAGTAAAGTTAATAGGAGCCTGGGACAGCCCCCATTGGAGTGGAAGATCTGACAAGCCGGGAAGGCAGGTGGTGTAACTCCGAACGCTGGGACTTCCTAAAGCTCACTGGGATTAATAATAATACACTGTACAAGTTATAGATAAAGGCTGATGGCAATTACGACATGCCTAATTATGCAAATTGTTTTAAATAAAGACCCACTAATACTTCTACATCAAACATTCCATTCAAATTGCACTTTTGATTTCAAACATTCCATTTTTTGTTGCACTTTTTTATATCAAAACTTTTTGTTTCCAGGAATTGACTCTTAGATTAGACACCAAAAATACTTGATCCTAGAAATTCAGTCGTAGATCTAGAATTTCCAATCTTATTGCACAGTTGTCATAAAAAGTTCTTGAACCAAAAATTTGACTATTTTATGAAAAATTAAAAAAAAAATATTTTTCTTCACTCTTATAGACAATATGACAAAATAATTCTGAGTCGAAGTAGAACAATTTCTCATTTGATGGGTTTTTGACTCGCAAATTTCTTGATCCAAATATAAAATCCCCTACTTTTTCTTTAAGTGTACTGGCTTTATCACTTTGATTATGGATTTCGGTTAGGTAATTTTCTTTGGATTTTAAATGAGTAATTACTGCAGTGATGGACTCCCCCCTTTATGATATTCTTATGAAAGTGCTGTAAACAAGATTTTGTTGCATTTTAACAATAATTTGAAATTAATTTAACAAATTTTTTGGCTTATTGCTTAGAATACACCTCAACAAAGGAGCTGCCAAAACAAAAAGTTCTTCATAAAAATAACCTACAAAACTTTTTACTCCAAAGTACTATGGGCGATTAGCCAAATTTTGTGGCATAAACTCTAAAAATAAAGCTAGGCCCTTGAAATTTTGTGTAAATGTGTCTTATATCAAACTAGAATTTCGAAAAAAATGTCGTCAATTGGGCCATCGCCCGCCCTTACAACTACCTGAAATGGCATGGATAAAACGTAAATTTTTTATAAAAATCGAACTTTTAGATGTGCAATTTGGCACATTTGACATATCGGAACATAGGTACTTATGTGTATTAACCACGCCCCCGCCACTTGCCTCTTCTCAAAAGCAAATTAGTCTGTAAGGCAAGTTCGGAAGCCAATTTTTTTTTTTTTTCAGTAAAGCTTGATTTTGGTCGACCCATATGGGAGGGTGATGATCTTGTGGTTTTTTTATGATCAATTACTTCCAAATTTTTTAAAAGCCATTCTGAGTGCATGGTTTTATATCTTGAAAGATATCCTTGTCATTTGGGCAAATATCGATTTATATGAGAGACAAATCCTTTTAATTTGGCTTTAACTTGATCTATATATTTTATGCTTAAATCGTTTTTGTTGATCTCTGCTTTAATGTATTCAGTTATGCCATCTGCATTTCGATTGTGGGTGTTCCAAATATCGATCAGAGTTTCGTTCGAAAACTCATATGTCACTAAAAATACATATTATTCGATAAATAGCGCAAAATGCAAAAGATAATCCTTATACCAGGCATGCGCAGCAAAAGTATTACTCCACGGAACACAATTACATTTGTTCTTTTTCTGCAATAAATAAAACAACAACAACAAAATACAAATTTCGCATCTTATAACAGCAGATATCCGTTTTACATACCGTGATCTTCGTTTTTCATATTAAACTTGATTTTTTTATTGAAGCTTTTTCTATTTATTTACTTTGCAAATACAATGAACTGGTTATGTCAATTTTCACAAGGACGTGCTTTTGATAAATCAGCTGACTTCAGAGGGCGCCAAAGAAGAGTTGCCCCCAACCGAAAAAAATATTTTTAATCTAACTGAAGTATTCACTTTTAATAATTAAAGTCACTTTTGGAAATTAATACCATCGATTTTCAATTTGTTTTTGGAGAACTTTTGTACCACCTTAATAACGATTCGGTTTGTACAATATTCCAGTACAAACTCCTATATTCTTTAGTAAACACCCTGTATTCCCTTTAGTATTTTCTCAAAAACATTTTTGCTGACATGCGCATTTGTCCACCCCTCTCTTAGTGCAATGTCCCGGTCGTGACTGTCGCTCGTCTCTCACACGCGCTCTTGATGGTGGTGCGACTCGCTTTTATTTTTCTGAATGGCAGTGTCTCCCCTTCAGTACGAGTCAGTCGCTCGCTGTCAGCACTCCGCTGTAAACGAAATATTTGCATTTTGGCCACGCGCGTTTTGCCTCCCCCCCGCTCCGACCTGGCCACAGAGCCTTGTGTCATTGTCGTACCAAAAAGAAAGAAAAAAATACAACATAAAACAGAAATATTTAAAAATAAGGGAATTATTTACTAATCTACGAGACGCGCAAAGCTGCCTAAAAATAAACCCAGTCGAGTGCCCCCCATAGATGACACGATTGTGTGAAGTGGAAATTTGTTTAAAAATAAATACACCGCAAGCCAGCAAAAGGCTTGGAAATCATTATCTCCCGTTTGCTGTTTCAGCAGGATTCCTTCAGGTAAGGAAATCTTTTGTTTTCAATTGAAAGAATTTAGTGCAAAATACAAATGTTGCTCTCTCTCTGGTGGATTGCTCTCCCCGTGTGGGTGCTATCAGCTAGTGTGACCAGCTGGTTTGTCTGTCTTTAAATAGTCAAATTGTCAGTGTGGAAGTCTAAGCACAAACAATTACAGACATTTTTCCACCCCTGTTGTGGTTGGCAAGGGTAAGGGTAAGGACTACCTGCCTTATCTATCTTCTTAACAGGCAAGCATATTGACACGTCTTCTGACCTGCCAGGCACAACTTGAAGTCAGTTCATTGTGGCAACAAGGGTTGTCTGCAATTAGCGTAATTGCTGTATACGTTTTTGGACAGTTGCAGTTGCATTTCCTAATCACTGCGTTTGCTTGCCGCACCCACGCGCTGGTGACGTCGTTAAAGTTAACCCTGACGTTGTGATGCACAACATGTGATATGTAGTTCAAGGTCAACTGTTTTACGTTAGCAAAATAACAACCTTTGGAATTCATTGGGACCAATTGACATTGGTTAATTGGTTCACATTTAAGATTTGAACCAAATATTTGGAACTTAGCCTCTTCTCAAAGATTCTGGTCTATGAACAATGTACTGTAGAAACTTTCGTCAAGAGCAATATTTTAATTTATACAATATTTTATTGCTTTTTGGTTCTTCCCCCAGGTAAGTGATCGTTTGCCGAAGTACCTTTAACTAAATAAACTTCTTCTTTCGATTTACACTTATGTAAGCACTTTTATTTGGTTTGAATCAAGCCAGTAGCATTCGATTTTGGAATCCGGTGACCTTCCAGGGTTCGGATCTTTTGCATTGGATGTCTAAGTATTACAGAACAACTTTGTGTAATTGCAAATGTTCATTAAGTTCGATCAAACTTGCATACTCAAACATGTTCGCTGCTGATTTTTATTTAATCAAACCATTCAATTTGTTGTGAGCGCTCTGATTATAATCAGGATTGTGTCCTCATTCCATTAAATTCAGATCCTTATTCGTTTGGCTCGCAATTGAGCGAGAATCACCTCGTGTAGGCTGAAAGAGAAATATCTTGCTCCGGCGTTTTCAGCAGGGTCAGGCAAATGAGGAAAATAGACAAATGTTCTTGTTGTTGCTTAATACGAAAGTCAATATACTTGTAAAGATGTTCAATGACGCTGCGTTTTGTCCACTGACTAAGTATTTACAAACTTGTTCGATCAGCCGACTCAACGCGCTGATTTTATTCAACGCTGAGTTTGGTTGTTTGTTACTTCATAAGACCTTGTATATCTGTATGCTTATTAATATTCGTACCAACTGGGTTGTACAAATTTTCACGCTACACTATTCAATACTTTACCTTGCTTCCGTGTGTGTCCAACAACATGACCACGGATGGGGGCTCGGATCTCGATCACGGCGCCCATGACAGCCGCCTCCTCGCATTTTCTGAAGGATCAACAACAATTCCTCGCCGTTCCTCAAAACCTCGTCTATTTTCATCGACCTCAACATCAAAAACGAATAGCCCAAACAACGCGAGTCTCTACTCGGGGTACTGTGCCCAGTGCTACAGACTCAGCCACCTCAACGCGCGGCAGACGAAGCCCTCAACGCGAGGCATCACGAAGCCCTCATCGCGAGGCAAATCGAAGCCCTCAACGCGAGGCAAAATAAAGCCCTTATCGCGAGGCATCACGAAGCCCTCAACGCGAAGCAACACGAAGCACTCAACGCGAGGCAAAACGAAGTGCTCAACGCGAGGCAACACAAAGCCCTCAACGCGAGGCAAAACAAAGCCCTGAACGAGAGGCAACATCAACCCAGCTCAAACGAACTTGCTTATCACGAACCCTCAACGCGAGGCAAAACGAAGACCTCAACGAGAGGCAAAACGAAGCCCTCAATGCGAGGTAAAACAAAGCCCTCAACGCGAGGCAACAAAAAACCCTCAACGCGAGGCAAAACAAAGCTCTCAACGCAAGGCAAAACGAAGCCCTCAACGCGAGGCAACATCAACCCAGCTCGAACGAACTTGCTTATCGACCCCCACTCGAAGCAACTACCTCATCAAGAGAAAAAACTATCGGCTTGACGAGAGGCAACCTCAGCCTTTTTAGGCGAACTTGCTAGTCGACCCCCAATCAAAGCAATCGACATAACTTCAGCTCCAACGGCTTATCACAGTAACCCACCTAGCATTTGGAAGATCATTTTAACAAGAATCACCTAGTGAGTCTTTTTCGAGCAATTTTTATGATTAAAAGTGATTAGTTTCATGTGCGATTTAGGGAAAACTCGAAAATGACTCATGTATTTGCTCAAAATAGGATTTATTAAAAAATGATTCAAAAAGACTCGCAACTGACCGCAAATGAGTCGAAACTGATTAGAAAAATGGGTTGTAAACGATTCTTCAAGAAGAGACGCGACAGGGGTACCATTTTCTCCCGACCAAAGTATTATTTATGATCAGAAAACGATCATACTCGAAAATGACTCGAAAGTGATCAAAAATTTCATAAACTGTTTGCTGGGAAGCCACAGTTTTTCTGCTACAAATTTCAGCTCCTGTCAAGAAGCCGTTAGAGTAACCCATACCGTCGTCACGGATACCATGGCCATCACCAAGGACAACGTGAACAGTAGATGATCGCCCCCAGATGACTTTCTGGGGAAAAACTCGCCATCGCAAAAGAAGATTCGCTCCCTGGTCCCTGGGGATCAACTCCCTAATGCGATAGCTGCAGCTACCTACCTACCTTACCTTATGGAAACTATCGATAAGAGGCGTGTGCCATCGCCGACCAGAAGAGTCTGCCCTTGTTTTCCGCCGTCGTCGCTTTAATCGAATTCAATATTTATACCCTGTTCTCATTAAAAATGGGAAAAAGGGGATTATGAAGTTGTGCAAATGTATGTTACAGCCAGAAGAAAGCACCTCCGACCCCATAAAGTATATATATTCTTGATCAGCATCAACAGCCGAGTCGATTTAGCCATGTCCGTCTGTCCGTCTGTCTGTCTGTATGAACGCGTCGATCTCAGATACTGTAACAGATAGAGCCACAATTTTTGGCATGAATGTAGGTGTATACTGTACCCACATCGAGTTTGTTTCAGATTCAGCGAAAAACTGTCTTTCTCTCTGTATAAACGGGTAGATCTCACAGACTATAAGAGGTAGAGCCACAAATTTTTGCATGTATGTAGGTGTATGCTGTACCCAGATCAAGTTTACTCCTCCTCCTCCTTCTTCTAACCGCGAAAAACTGTCAGAGCTACAATTTTTAAGCTTGAACCTAGTGACTTAATATATATTCAGTAAGGCCCAATATCTGTCTATTCTGTATACCACTATAAGATCCCAGCAAAAACACCGAAGATATGCAAGTGCGCCTCCCCATTTATTCAAATAAATTTTAAAATAAAAGAAGTTCAAAGCAATAGGAAACACATTACTTGGAACAGGGTATTTTGCTGTCGGGGCACTCGACCGCTACACTCTTACATGTTTTTATTTAGCATTTAGGGCCGATTTTTCTTCTTTCAGATAGCTGCAATGTTTTAGATAAACTCGCAATTTACTCTGCTATTTGTAAGTTTATGTGACATATAGCTCCATGTAGAAGATGAGAAATCGGCCCTTAACCCATTTTACGCCGCGCTGCACGAAGTTTTTTATTTATAGCTGAAAGCTGAAAGTAAACACGAATCCGAAGTCAACAATATTCTGCCTATAATAGTTTCGCTAGGTGAGATGGTTCAAGTATTTACATTTTCCACGGGTTGTATCATTACGGACTATTTTCGACCTTTTCTTAAAATTTTACATGACTTTCGGAATAAAATATTTATAGATACGTGTTTTAACTTGTTTTTTTTTTGCTGAAAATTCATATTATTGTAAGGTTTTTTTCAACCACCCCTTGGACCCCATCTGCAAGGTGGGGGGTGTCCGCAATAATTTTGGTCTAAAAGCCAATAAAATTTACTATAGTTTAATGTTATTACGTAAACAATTGGTTTAACTAGATGCTACAGAAATTTTTTAAAAGAATTCAACTTTGCTGTTTGACTACTCGAACAGCGGCGTAAAATGGGCTAAGCCCCGTACGGAAAACGACAGAAAACTACTTTCGTCACAGTATTTCCAAAGACATTAGAATATGAAGATGAGTAACGCCATACGATTTTTTTGCACACGATTTTTTTCCCCCTGGCTTTTCATCTGGCTTTTCGCTCTCTTGAAATTTTGTCCAGAAGCCAGAGAGAGAGAGCGCTCTAGAGCCAGCCGCGTTTTTGTACGCATACAGCGACAGCCGACGACTGTAAGTGTGCACACGTATTCTCAAGCATTACTCACACCAAGCAAGTGCATTCTATTTTTAGATTTTTACGCTCATCAAATTTTTTGAGAGCGCGATTTTTCGGCGCCATCAAAAAAAAAACAGCTGCATATTGCAAAAACATTGTATGGGCGTTCGGCATCCTAAGATTGTATTGGTCTTTGGTATTTCATATAATTAGAAACGCCTCGGCTTTGCTTTGATGCTCATGTGCTGTGAGAAAGTTTTTTTTTTTTTTTAATACTGTGACGAAAGGAATTTTCTAAAAAAAAGTACTGACCAAACAGTAATAGTAGGTTTGAAAATCAAGCAGTGTTCCCATCTATGGGTCAAGTTGATGACCAAACAAAAGTTTGATGTTGCAGCGCGGCTGCTGCAAGTCGGGCTTAAGTGACTTTCTTTCTTGCTTTAGTTTGAAAATTTTGTTGTTATGTTTTGTCTTCAATTTTTATTCAAAATTTTTGAATATTTGTATCAAACTCAAAGCGGAAACACTTCTTTCCTAAAGGAAATACATAGGCTTCTTGGCGTCACTCAAAAGTCGCCTCATTCAAGCTGCGGCGCTGCTCTGCAAGCAACTTATAAACAAAATAAATATCTTAAATGATTGACATTCGGTCACAGAACGTTCTCTTTGCCATTCGATTCATTTCAAAGACCCTTGACAACTTCAGGAAATTTAAATACAATGTTAAAGCCAAACAATGGCAAAAACTTTAACAAACAAGTTGAAAGATGTCTTGGGGAAATTCCATTGACCTTAAGCAAAGTCCTAATTACTAAACAAATTCGCAGTCAGACTAAAGCACCCTTCGCACGACATAGGGTCATTAGCACCTTTTTTCTCTAGTGCGAGGCAAGTTGAAGGACATGCAGATCATGCGAATGTCAAAACAGCACAACAACTTCAAAACAAAGCTGACTATTTTCAGACAGAAATTTAAAGCTCTCTTCTGGTTCAGTGGGCACTAATGAGAGGCGGACATGCAACTTGGGTGTGACCCCATTCACTAGATGTAACTGAACTTTGCTTGGCATTTGTCCAGGAGAACATCATGCACTTGGCTGGTCAGCAGCAGCAGCAACAGGAAGCTTAGTCATTGAACATTTAATGTCATGCAGCAGGTCATGTGAGTTTTTTGTAATGCAAATTTATGGCCATAAATCCTTGCTAGGTCTAATCAAGCTGGCCTCTTTGGCCAGCAGCCAAATCGGGGGCAAGTAACAAAACTAATTGGCAACAACAAGAAATGGAAGTAGTAGAAGTGTCGCCAGTCAGACAGTCGCCGTCGCCGGCTCAAGTAAACTTTCTCTAGGGTGGGTGTGGGTGGGTGGGTTTTTTTTGGCCAATTTCCTTGGAATTGTCATTCGGCACGCATCAAAACTTTTTTTATTGATTTTGTTAACTCAATTTCAGAATCGAGTCAAGGATAGAGCATGCTAGCAGCAGTTATGGCATCGGACATCAATTGGGATCCAGGTGAGTGAGTGATTAAAGCTGTAGCCCAACTTTTATTTACACAACTTTTTTTTTAGCTTTATCCAAACTAATTACCACTTTGAAGGAGTCGGACAATTTGTCCAATGACCAGGAAATAGACTTTCTCAAGGCTTTGCTGGAGTCAAAGGAGCTAAATGCTTTGGTCAATGTTCACACTAAAGTGGCCAAAGTGGGCAGAGATGATCGTTTGGCTCCCGTTTTGTCCACCGCTTCGCAAGTGTTGTACGAAGTGTTGGAGCAACTGTCACAGCACTGCCATTTGAACGATGACTGCAAGGAGGTGTTTCATTTGCTGCAGGATGCACACTTGCAGGTGGGTCTGAAGCTTACCCTGGATGTCTGAGTTAATTAACTTTAATGATTTAGCACCTGCTGTTTGCTCACGATGCCATAGCCCAAAAGGACTTTTATCCCCATCTGCCGGAGGCCCCCATCGAAATGGATGAGGATGAGGAGACCATCAAGATAGTGCAATTGGTCAAGAGCAATGAACCCCTGGTGAGTTAGTGTGTGCTATACCCCCCGTTCGGCCATTTGTCTCATTGTTTAGTCCATCATTTTGTGCGCTCTCATTTCCCTACTGCTCCTATCTGCGCCTATATTTCAATCACAATCACATTTCCATTTTCTCTCTGCTAATCAATTTTGTAAATTTCGCTTTGAATCGAATTGATTTCTCATCTAAAATCCATATAATTGTCAATAAAAATAAAATAAAATACACAGACAGGAGCACAAAGTGCGGAGCCAATTGTTGTAAGTAAACAAATGTCCATAAATGTAAGAAATGTTGTTCCAAGCACCACAATTACAACAGAAACAACAACAACTACAACAATTCCCACCACATTGAAAAAACAACAAGAAACTTGCAAATAAAACTGTTTTGTTGTTTTCATCGCACACACATTTCACACACACACACACACACGCACACGCACGCACACTAAGAACTTTGAATTGAAACTGTTTTAAAGCCAAATGTTGCCTACTTTTAGGGCGCCACCATTAAAACGGACGAAGAAACGGGCAAAATAATTATAGCTAGAATCATGCATGGCGGTGCTGCCGATCGCTCTGGTCTAATACATGTAGGCGATGAGGTCATTGAGGTCAACAGCATCAATGTGGAGGGCAAAACCCCGGGAGATGTGCTCAGCATATTGGTGAGTGAAAACAAAAGATGATTCGAGAATATGTCAAAATCTGAAAATCAAAAATTAAGCCGAGTTTTTAACTCTCTTGAATACGAACCGAATCCCCTTTGCTTGAAAAACGGTTCGGCTCAAGCAATTAGTTTATATTCCAATGTTTCGGAAGGTTCTACACTATACTCTTATTTGAGAGGGGCTGAGAAGTACTGAGTCTATACCAAGTTGGTACGCTATGTCGATTCAAATTCTTAAGGGCTAAGCCATCAAAGTACTTAAGTCTTTCTTCTTAAATTGTACAGTACTGGACCGGTGCATAGTCTAGATAAGCCGCCTTTTGGAAATCATATCCAAATTCGTGATATAACCACTTCGAGAAGGAAAAAAGCTAAGCAATAAAATCCTCGTCGTGTTATACTTAAGTTAAATGAATGCAACCTCAACAAAAATAATGACGAGAAGGTCTAAATCACATAGAGATAGCCGCACTTCAATTGTGTTCTCTCTTCTCTCTCTCTCTCTCTTCTATGTCTTTTGCAAATTCGAAACCAACAACATAGATGTGTATGCGTCGTCTTCAGCGAAGTTCTTATTTCGTGTGTATCAGACTGCTACTAGCACACATACTTGGCCTTCTCTTTCTATTTCTTGTGGTCCTGGTCATTACTTAAATATTTTCTTCATTTATATTGGTGTCTACGCAGCCGTAAGCTGATTCTGATTCTACTAAATAATAAACTATTTGACAAAGGGCATAGCCGGATAAGCCTGGGAAAACTGCCCCAGAAGATTTTAAATTATTTTGAATCAGGGATGGTAGCTATTATCTAGGAGGGTATGTGTGCCAAGTTTCAAGTCAATAGATCTATTGGTTGACGAGCATTATGCCGAAATACCAAAACATAAATATCGCTATATCTGGTCCCACATCACGTTTTATTATGAACTGTTGATTGAAAATTGATAAGATTTAACGTAGTTATCCGTTACAAAATTCGGGATTTTTTACTCTTACTCCTTTGGTCTAAAAACGGTGGTCAAAATTTTCAAAATTGAATATGACCATTTTCCAGTTTCGACAATACCACGGAGTTTTTACAGTTGATGTGTCTTTTAACCATCTAATTCATAAAAAAATTTTGCACACAAGGTCAAATTAATAAACAGTAAGAAAGTCGGTCAAGCCCGACTATATTTATACTCTGTACCTAGAGTAAGAGATAAATGCAGAGCTGTTGCTGCCTCTCTCTGATTTCTCTCTCTTCTCTCTCTCTCTCTCTCTCTCTCTCTCTCTCTCTCTATCTAAGATTGTGCGTTGGTTGTGCCTGGGAGGGAAGGGGGGTGGAGGGGGTGATTCACTTATTTGTCCGTAACTTGAGAACCGCTAATCCTATCTTTATCATTTCTTCGGCAAATTGATACATATTGCTAACAACCAACTATCTCTAGAAGGTACAAATTATCTTTCTACAAAGCTGTGGGAGATATGACGTTTTTTCCCAAATTGCTGGGGCGGGGAGGGGGCGATGGCAAAAAAAATTGATAAATAAGGCTGCCTGAAAGTATAAGAAACATTTGACCCATACATATAAAACAAACTCTATCTCTTTACCATCTCTGAGATCTGTTTGTTGACGCTTGACGGACGGACAGACGGACAAGACAGACGGACAGACGGACATGGCTATATCGACTCGGCTGTTGATGCTGATCAAGAATATATTACTTTATAGGGTCGGAAGTGATCCTTCTCCTGTTACATACTTTTGCCCAAACATATACCCTATGTACCTTCGGGCAGAGTATAAAAACATAAATATTTAGCTATTTTTGTTTACTTTTGTTTTAATCCTTATCTCGGCATCTCGCAGGCTTAACTATGCAGACAACAGCCAACATTTCCCCATGCCATTTGGGCAGCTGCAATAATGCCCCATTATGCAGTCAAGAGTTCTGCCATTATGTGTTTATTTAATAAAAATGTGATATGTTTTTCTATTAAAATGCCTAGATTTAATTCGTAATATAATGCTATCATCTGTTTTCTGCAACTCCTCTAAAAGATTTGATCCGACAAATCACTATCACTCTTTAGATAGCACGCTTTGTTGTGCATGATTTCTATTTTTGGCAGCATTTAATTGTCAACTTTTTCCAGCAAGAAACTGGTACTTTTGTTATAAAATTCCGTTTCAAAGCTTTAAATGCCCACCTAATTTTTGATGCCAATCCAGTATTGTTTTGCTTCCCAGACGGCAGCTGTTTCCTTTTGCGTTTCAGAGCTGGCAGAAGAACTTTATAGCCTTTTCCTTCGAGATCCTCAACAGCATCTCTGAACCCTCGATCAACAACAATAATATCTCCTGGCTAAAGCAATTTTTGAAATCCGTCCAGATCATGTATGTAACTGCGTAATTAACATTGGACTTATATGGTTCTGCCATGTCAGAAATATAGCCATTGTTGTTGCAAATTGTAGATGGCTTGCACAGGGAACTTTCTTCTGACCTGAGCATTATTTTTTATTTTGAAAAGCCGTTGCTACTTCTTTTTTACATATTGGCTACCCATTTGCGGCTGGGTTATTTCCATAGATTAGCAATTGTTTAGCTGCTGTTACAGTTTTATCTTGCATAAAATATTATTAAAGCCCTTTTAAGCGAATTTCTATTTGAGGGTAAAAGATTCTAATCAGTTATTTTAAATGCTCCCAGTTAAGAGCTATATTTTTCCAATTTTGGAAGTTACAAAAATTTTTATGGTACATGTACTTATCCTGTAAAATACGAAAATTTGCTATCAATTCACTTCTGAAGGTTTTATTATCCACTTTTCATTTGAGCAATTCAGCAATTTCCGATTTTGGAACGGAACTGAAGCTGCAGTAAGCAGTCAGATTATTTAAGTCCTTTTCGGAAAACTGCTTTTTCTGCAAGGTTCAAGTCAAGAATCATCAAGCCTGCCGAGATGCTGATTAATACAATATGATTTAACAACTAATGAATGGACCATTAACAACGAATATAGTGATGAAGATTAAAACAATATAAAATACCAAATATTTATATTAATGTTTTTATACATAATTAATATTTTTTTTTTTTTTTTACTGCAACACTGCTAATATGTCGGAACCGACCGATCGATGACTACTTCTTGTGAAGCTGCCATACAAATGTTCGTTCGAAAATAGGTTTTAGTGAGAAAACTGGTTAGTTCTCAATAATATTACGTTCTCAAACACGGTCATAAAATGTAATGTTTTAAGCTGATCGCGAAGTTTGGTCGAAGTCGCTAACCGTTGAGACAGCTATTTGCGTATCAAAAACTTCGGTACAGACGAAGTTAGCTTTGCCATGAGAAGGTAATTCACTTAAAAAATCTGAATTTTTTCTTAATTAGATGGTTAAAATACATCATCTGTAAAAATTCTTGTGATTTTGTCGAAACTGGAAAGTGGTCATTTCCAATTTTGAAAATTTTGACCACCGTTTTTAGACCAAGGGAGTAAGAGTAAATAATCCCGAATTTTTGTAACAACGGATAACTACACCTTATAAATTTTCAATCAACAGTTCAAAATAAAACGTGATGTGGGACCAGATATATGATATTTATGTTTTAGCATTTCTGCATATTGCTCGTCAACCAATAGATCTATTGACTTGGAAACTTAAGTACACATACCCTTCTAGTTAAAAGCTACCATCCCTGATTCAAAATACCAATTAAAATCTTATGGGCAGTTTTCAGGGGCTTATCCGGCTATGCCCTTTCATATCAAAAATGCTTTCAGAAATGTTTTAACATTCTAAAAGATTATATACCAAAGCCTCAACCCGAATCCTTTGGAATCGGGTTTGCAAATCGAAACTTAAATTTTAGGACGACAACCTTTCGTTGATTATAAGAGGTTTGCCATTGATTTGTATCTAATTCAAAGAAACCTTCACATTATCAAGCTTTGAAGTAAACGTCGTCACGTCAAACATGAGCAGTAAAAGCAAACGAACAATTGCCTTTTGAGAGGAAGAAAAGACGAAAAAAAGCACAAAATTCAGTTCCCAAGAGAATTATAATTATTGATACTTAAATATTTTGGTGCTAAAGTTTTCATTGAAAGTGTAAACAACTTTAAAAAAATAAAGTAAGTCTACAAACCATTCCAGACCTTCTGATCTTCTCCTACTGGAAATCAGTTCGATTAAAGTAAACTAAAGTACCGCAATTGATGTTAAAGTAGTGCATATTTTGTAAGCAGCATAGATAGATCTATAACTTCTACTTCCAGTCGACTATTCAGACATCTGTATATCATACACTCAAAAAAAAAAATCAATCCATACGGGATCAAATCAATCCCAAGCGGTAATGAAAACAACGTAATCCCGGATATGCTTGAACCAATCAGAAAAAGGATTGAGTTGATCTTCCGTTTTTGATCCCAAGAAAGATTACAATTCTCCCGGGGTAATCCTTCAAGAGATTGAATTAGCAAAAAATTTTAGAAAAAAAAATTGTTTAGTCCCAACCTAAAGCTGTACCATTTTGGGCATGTTTGACTTTTTAATTTGAGGTAAGACAACTCTTTTTTCCGTTCCTCCGCCAGGCCACGTGCCGTAGGACATCCATATCAACTTCAAACTTGGTTTATTTAAGACATCTGAAAAAAACAAATAAATATATAAATTGTTGTGCTCAACTGGATTTGAACCCAATGACCATAAAAGTGCACTGAAATATAGAATGGAATGGCATTCATATCACACACCACCAACTCTATCGGTTGCTGCTGCGTGTCTAAAAGGCTACTTATACTTCTTCGCTCTCAATGAATGGATGTGCTCCCAATAGGGATTGAAGTAAGCACATTTGGAATGATTCAAGTTCGAAAGGCATGGGTCAATCCTTATAAGATTGAATTGTGTAGAATATCCTGGAAGTCGAGATTGAATTTTCAAGCTCATGCCGGGCTTACTCCAAGATTTAAAAGATTATCTCGACTTTTTTTTTTCTGTGTATCAGTAGAAACTCCTTTGAACTAGCTTCAATAGCTTTGATGAGCTAAATTTCCAAACCTTGTCTTAGATTCTTCAAAAAACCGGTCCAGATCAGCACCTTCTAAAGAATTTGAGTTCTCTGCAGAATAGTTTCCCCCAACTAAGTTGAATCTATCTTTCCGCCTTACTGATCACTGTACACTGAACATTATGCGTAGGCAAAGAAGGTAACGTCTTTATATGCTTGGACAGTCAAGTCAAGCTTATAAGGCACTAGACTTTGATACACACTTCACTTTTTCTTCAATATTCACCTCAAATGCGTTTCGGGACATTGTAAAACAGAAAAGAACTGATAGAACTGATCATAGAACTGATCAAAAAAGAGCTGGATAACAGCTTCATACTAAAGTGGAAGTAAAGTAAAGTATGTACAGAAGATAACACTTATCACTTCTGGTACTGACTCATTGGCAGATATGCAATACGCCTTGGTAGTCGTCTGCCTGTCCGTCCGTCCGTATGAACAAACTGATCTCAGAGATGGTAAGAGATAGAGGTTTGACATGTATAGGACATAAACTTCTAATACTTGCAGGCAGGTCAAGTAATTTTTCAATTTTTGCCATGCCCCCTCCCGCCCCCACAATTCCACCTTAAAATAGAACTAATTTTTGGACTTTGATTTCTGAAATATAAGAAAAATACTTTCGACGGCATATATAAATATATGGTGAAAAACGACATTAGTTGTTGGACATTGTTGTAGACAAGTAAGAATAGCGGTTCATTATCTAACTGAATTTTTTAAAGCAAAATCATTTTCTTAAGCAGATTTGTAATTAAGTTTAGGAGCTAAAATTTCAGTTTGCGTTTCTAGTAGGTGGATTTTATCAACTATGGGAGTGAAATCCCGACTCTGCTTTTTAGTTCCTTTTTTAGGAACGCGAACAGAATAGACATTTAAGTCAGGAACGGATTAATGAAATGAATTTGCACTGAATTCGCACCAGATCCCCAACAGATCACCACTAGATCCCCACCATATCATCACTAGATCCCCACCAGATCCCCATCTGACCCCCACCAGATCCCCATCAGACCCCCCACTAGATCTCCACCAGATCCTCACCATATTTTAATATTTCTTGTGCTTGCACGTTCCTCTTGTTTTTAAAGGCTTACACACAAAGCAAAAAATTATATTTTTTCATATCAATTTTAAGCCGATATGAAAAAAATATCAAATTGATATGGTAAAAATTTTAAATCGATATGTTTTTAACTTATCATAATAGCATTTTTAGCATCATTCTGAAACTATTTAATATCCAATTTACATGAATTATATTATTTTGGATCAGAAAGATATTATTTTCTTGTCAAAATAAAATATTTATATTATTGTAAAGTTCATTTTAATCAGGTGAATATCAGCATGAATTTGATCCTGATTTTTTTCTCTGTGCATATTTTCTGTAAACGGATTTACACTTGCGCCGGTTTTGCTTTTTAATTTCTTCTTGAAGGAAGCGAGCGGATTCCATATTGAGTCACTTACCGTTCAATCTCAATATGGAATCTGTTCGCTTCCTTCAAGTAGAAATTGAAAAGCAAAACAAACTGAATCAATACCTTCCCTCTCTACGAATAAAGAGCGCAAAGGCAAGCACAGCGCACATAATTTACCCTCGTCTTACGTAAAAAAAAAAGAAAGAAAAAAACAGAAAACAGAAAAAAACACAGCAGTCTCACACACTAACCTCTGCACCACACCAGGCCATATCATATTACTCTCTCACAGCTGAAATGAGCATGCTGTCGCTTTCTGTTTTTCGACTTGAGGTACAAAGTATATAGTATAGTATAGTATAGTTTGAACTACAAATTTCCTAAGATTGGTCAAACCCCGATCAAATGCGTAACATTCTCAGTTACACGGAAGTTGCAGAGTGTGCAATCAGTATTGATGGAGCTTACGTGCGGCCTGTTATTCAGATTTAGCATTTCACAACGAGCACGCCATATAGTGCACATCGTTTGGATGCCGAAGTGGTCTTGAAAGTAAATCAGAGTTTCAAGATTGTGGTTTAAGCTTTTGTAAATTTTTCTTGACTCACTTAGAGACACCAGATATTTGAAGTTTTCTCTTTCCCGTAACTCGATGTTCTCCAGTATCAGCTTATGTGAGGCTTCTCAAGACTCAGGACAATCAAGGTTGATATCGAGATTTCCAATTGTCGTAACATTTTGGTTTGTCCGTCCTTCTAGGTGTTTGCTGCAATTTATTCTCCAAGAAATGAACGTTGTTTATCCAAAAATAAACTCTTGAATCCGAATTTCTTGAACCTCTTGGTCAGTTTAGTTGCTTATTTTCACTCCATACACCTATAAATCCCAGAATGATAACGATTCCACGAACCCATTACAGCCCATTTGTTTGGGTTTCACTGATAAGACAAGAGTGTAAAAATTCCGCTGAAATATTATTACTTGTTTAAACATGGACAAATATAAATAAAAATTACAGAATAAAAATGCACAAAAAAATCAATTGTGTATAAAGATAAGGAAATTTTGTGAGCTATTTCTTCGCCTTTGAAGTGCATTTCAAAAACTTTGTTTGACATCCTCCATTTTTGGTGTCTCATATATGCAACTGTCACTTTTCGTCTCTTTGAACTGTTTGTACAGCGAGTAGATGGCACAGTACATATAAATTTGT
Organism: Lordiphosa stackelbergi; assembly: GCA_018904235.1. Lineage (NCBI taxonomy): Eukaryota > Metazoa > Arthropoda > Insecta > Diptera > Drosophilidae > Lordiphosa > Lordiphosa stackelbergi. The sequence goes on from JAEIFU010002691.1 coordinate 26,203, forward strand.
ATAGCTGGGAGTGAGTAAGAGAAAACATAAATTTAACAACATAAGATTTGTTCATTTGTACTAACCCAAACGTAAAAGAGAAATTGTTTCATTAAAATTCACTTGAACAATCATAAAAAATACATTATAGATCAGCCAGGGCAACAATTTCGAATGACTCTCCTAGAAACAAAAAGGGTAAAATAATAATATCGTACAGATATATATTTCATATTTGTACCTTTAGGGTTCCCCACACAAGCAGAGCTGAAAATAACATGTGGAGCACCAACAAAACAGCAATAACGGCAACTACAACCTGAGCATCTGAAATAGTTCATTTATAAAATACAATAGTCCTCTTTACAAACGAATCTTGACATAGTTCTCTTACCTTCAGGAATGCCTATTACAGCCAGAGCTTGGGCTATTATGATTAACACAATAACTGAGGTGAGAATGCCAAATGCCCCAATAACAAACCCAGATGTTTTAAGTTTCATAAAGCAAAAGCTATTCAACATTTTCACTTTTCTTATGTTTGATTTTGGGTTCAAAAATTGTGGCTTTCTACTCGTTGTGCAGCTAAAATGATACTAAAATATGTAGTTCTAGTCGGGCTAAGTAATCAGACTAACGTTGAGCGCGCAGAGTGGCAGAATAAGGGCTAATTGAAGAAAGGGGTATGAGTTGAATCATTATTTACCACAGGGGGAAATAGGCGAAGCTCTGGTTATCGCAAAACATTGCAAATATCGAAAGGTGGGGTTGCAAAGGCTATTATCGGAAGGGTCGAGGTCTATGCTAAATAGTGACTATACAGTGACCATACAGTGACCTCACAGTGACTAAGCAGTGACAAAAGCAGTGACTTGATAGTGACTTAATAATGACTTGACAGAGACTTGACAGTGATTAAACAGTAACTAAACAGTGACTTTACAGTTACTCAACAGTGACTAAGCAGTGACTTGACAACGACTAAGCATTGACTTGACAGAGATTTGATTGTGACTTAACAGTGACATGACATTGACTTGACAGTGACTTGACAGTGACTTGACAGTGACTAAACAGTGACTAAACATGGACTAAGCAGTAACAGTGACTTAACAGTGGCTAAACAGTGACTTTACAGTTACTCAACAGTGACTAAGCAGTGACTTGACAACGACTAAGCATTGACTTGACAGAGATTTGATTGTGACTTAACAGTGACATAACAGTGACTTGACAGTGACTTGACAGTGACTAAACAGTGACTAATCAGGGACTAAGCAGTAACAGTGACTTAACAGTGGCTAAACAGTGACTAAGCTGTGACTAAGTAGTGACTTGACAGTGATTAAACAGTGACTTGACAGAGACTAAGCATTGACTTGACAGTGATTTGATAGTGACACAAGAGTGACTTGACAGTGACTAAACAGTCCTTAAACAGCCCTTAAAAAGCTCCTAAATTTACCATCAAGTTTCACATCAAAGACTCTTGAGTGTTCACGACACTCACACCTATGTTTTTTTAACAGCTTTCGAATTTGATTAGGAAAATAAATACATAAAATTTTAGAGAAATGTAGGAAATCTTTATTTGAGTCGATAGAACGATCTGTATAATCTAATGTCTAAAGATGATTTCAAGTAACATATCAGGCGGATTGTGACGTATAAATTCTTCAATATTGGCTTCCAGTGCGTCAACTGTTGCGGGCTTGTCGCTAAAGACATGAGCCTTAACATAACCCGCCCATTCCCCAAAAGTTAGCCTCAGTAATAGATTTAGATATTATTGAGCGATTTTCTAGTGCAACAAGATAAACTTATAAATTAATGCACTAGTAACAAACTTACAGAATACAACATTGACAAACATAATCCTACTTAACTGATATAATTACTCAGATCAACAAATATTGGGTCATCTCGGGCCAAATTTAAATTTTGTATTAATTTTTCATTTAATTATTATTTAGGGTATTCACGACCCTAAGTTGAGTTACGAATATGTTGAGTTGATGAATTTTCAACACGTTCTAAATGTGCTATATGAAATCACGCACAAATTGGGCAACATTTTTTGTAGTGTTTTGGCAACACTAGAAGTTCTCATTTCCACCAGAGAAATAGTGCTCAGTTAGTAAGGGGCAGGGCTGCTTAATTGTGGAGTTTCTGGCTAGTGTGTATGGTTTTTGTAAAACTGTCAACGAATCCTCAACTCAACAATTCCGTAACTTAACTGGGGATCGTGAATACCTTAATTATTGTACCTTAATTATGTACTTAATGACTTATTCTATTATGCCCTTTCGATTTCTCTATTTCCCTACTTGTTGCATATGATATTTAGAAGCATGATATTTGAAATTGCGTCGCGCCGCTGATGCATTTTAGGAAGTTTGGTAACTAATTCCAAATCCGAACAGCATGAACAGCAAATTGTCTTTCTGATAGAAGAAGATGCCTTGGGATAACTAAATTATTTGTTCGTCTTGTTGTTGAGAACTCAAGTTTTTCAAAGAGATACATTGGTTGTTTTTATACCCGTTACTCGTAGTGTAAAAAGGGTATACTAAAGTCGTGCAAATGTATGTAACAGGCAGAAGGAATCATTTCCGACCATATAAAGTATATATATTCTTGATCAGCATCAACAGCCGAGTCGATTTAGACATGTCCGTCTGTCCGTCCGTCCGTCCGTCCGTCCGTCCGTCCGTCCGTCTGTATGAACACCTAGATCTCAGAGATGGTAAGAGATAGAGGTTTGACATGTATGGGACAAATGCTTCTTTTATCTGCACGCAGATCAAGTTTGTTTCAAATTTTTGCCACGCCCCCTCCCGGCCCCGCAATTTGGAAAAAACGTTATATCTCCTACAGTTTGAAAGATTGACGATTCGTACTTTCTAGAGATAGTTAGCAATTAGCAAAATGGATCGATTTGCCGAAAAATTGATATGAATCGGATGAACGGTTCTCAAGCTATGAGCAAAATAGTGAACCAAGACTCCCCGCTACCACCCCTCCCACCCTTAAAAAAATGTTGCATACTTTTCGGATGGTCACCCTAAGGATCGCAGGAACACTGTTAAACGTGTTTTTTCATGAGTAACGGGTATATCGAAGTCGGTTAGAGCCGACTTTAACTTACGCTCTCGTTTAAAGATGATTTTGTGCAATTGAATTAACACCCTGAAGTAGGTCCGTTAGTTAAGAGAAATTTCGAATAGTTTTGTTGAGAAGCTGGATACATGGTCACTGCGTTTTAGTCCGTAAACATATCGGGCAATATTGTTATGTGCAAGCTTCAGATTGCCAGAATTTAAGGCATCACAGTTTGCAAACACTGCGATGCCAAAGAAAAGGGTGGGTAAAAGAAATGCTTTTGCTATTTGTATACGAATTTTGTATGTTGTATTAAATTTTCGTAATTTGCTTGTGTTAAGGAGCTTTTTATTTATAACCAAACATTTGGATTTAGACGGGTTCAGGCAGAGACCATTCTTTTTTGCCCAGCCTGAGATCTTCATTAATTCACTATTACAAATATCAATACATTCATATAATTTATCTAGTGGACGGCTAACATACGGCGTACATACGACAATTCTATTACACAAAATATTTGGCAGATCATTAACTTATATGGTAAACAGTAAAGAGCCGAGGACAGAGCCTTGAGGCACACCACGTTTAACATGTAATAACGAGGACTATGAAGACGGTATAACAACTGCTTGACACCTATTAGACAGATAAGATTTCATAAGATTTAATGCTGTGTTTGAAAAGTTTTACAATTGGTCAAGTATGGCAATATAGCTATCGGTCGATAGTTATTGTCTGGCTTTAGGATAGGAACTATTTTGGCAGATTTCCATATCGCAGGAACACATAAGCACATGAGTTAAGTGGGTCGTGTGACTTCAATTCTAGCAACAGCTGTATTTTAAAAGATTTTATACCCAAATCCCTCCGCAAAATTTTCGACGTAGTGGAGTAACAGAGGCCCAATTGCTGCAAACGGCGCCGAATCGATAATTCACGGTCGGTCTTCTGTTCATACTTTACGTATGCGGGTTGATGGTTTAACGTCCAATTATGTAAACTTGGTGCGAAATTTAGTCACAAGATTCTGTTGGTCTGTACTCAAGCCGGGAGCTAGTATCAATAGCTCTAGGTAGCTCACTGGCTGTGCTTTGATACCTAGCTAAAACACAACATGGAGTTGTCTATCAAGGTTTTAGATCAGTTGCCGGCAAAACACACATACTCATTTTGGCATTGCGCGTGTGTGTTTAGCCACACGAAAGCGAGCCCATTTAGAACTATGTACTTTGTTTTTTCAAAAGAGAGCAGCATAAGCTCGTATACTGTCTGTGTGTCGACGTCGCTGCCGCAGAGCGGAGTTGTATACACAGTCGACAAGAATGTGCCGGATTCTCCGCGGAGCGGTGTTGTATACACAGTAGATAAGAACGTGCCGGATTCTCTTGCCTTCGGTCTTCCTTCTCCTGCAAAAAAGTTTCAATGATGATTCTCTGAAATCTTTTTGAACTTCATACCAAAAATATTTTAAGCTCTCATTTTAATCATGTTTTTTTTTTCTTTAGCAAAACTCCGAGGGCACCATCACCTTTAAACTGGTTCCCGCCGACAACAAGGGTGCCCAGCGTGAGTCCAAAGTGCGTGTGAGAGCTCACTTTGACTACAATCCCGATGTGGATCCCTATATACCTTGCAAAGAGGCGGGCTTGGCTTTCCAGCGCGGTGATGTCTTGCATATTGTGGCTCAGGATGATGCCTATTGGTGGCAGGCACGCAGAGAACATGAGCGTTCAGCCAGAGCTGGTCTCATACCATCTCGTGCCCTTCAAGAACGTCGCATCATGCACGAGCGTACCCAGCGTGAAGGCGGTCCCGAATTGGACTCAAAGCGTAAGCATTAATTATTCACTCATTTCCCTGCCATTTGCCATCTCCTTAACCCCAAACATCATCTAACTCATTGCCCGCCAGCCGGTTCATGTGCCTCACTCTGCAATACCAACACCCCACCCGGCTCCCCGCGCCTACATACTAGCAGCAGCAGCTCCTCCTGCCGCCAACCCAAGACTAAAAAGATCATGTACGATTTGACAGAGAACGATGACTTTGATCGTGAGCTGATTGCCACATATGAGGAGGTGGCCAAGCTGTATCCCCGTCCTGGAGTGTTTAGGCCTGTGGTTTTGATTGGAGCCCCTGGAGTGGGTCGCAATGAGTTGCGTCGCCGACTGATAGCTCGTGATCCCGACAAGTTTCGTAGTCCCGTGCCCTGTAAGTAAGCCAACATTTACTTATAACCCCTACTTACCCCTCCTCACTCTTTGACCAGACACCACCCGACCCATGCGCACGGGCGAAGTGCCCGGACGTGAGTATATCTTTGTGGCACGCGACAAAATGGATGCGGATATTGAAGCTGGCAAATTTGTGGAACATGGCGAGTACAAGGGACATTTGTATGGCACCTCCGCCGAGAGTGTCAAGTCAATTGTGAATGCCGGCTGTGTGTGTGTCTTGAGTCCACACTATCAGGCCATTAAGACTTTGAGGACCGCACAACTGAAGCCATTCCTCATACACATCAAGCCACCCGAGCTGGCTGTGCTCAAGTCCACGCGCACAGAGTCGCGTGCCAAATCCACCTTCGATGAGGCCAACGCACGCAGCTTCACGGACGAAGAGTTCGAGGATATGGTCAAGTCTGCGGAACGCATAGACTTTCTGTATGGACACTTTTTCGATGTGGAAATTGTCAACGGTGAGCTGGTCAATGCCTTTGAGCAGCTGGTTCAGCATGTCCAGCGTCTGGAGAACGAACCCCTGTGGGCCCCCTCCATGTGGGTGCAGTAGTAATTCCTCAACTAAGAAACTTGTTAAGCCAACACCAAAGTATTTTTCTGCCATACGAATTTAGCTGAATGCAATGTTACTCGCATTTAGTTAAGAGACGAACGCGTCAAGCAGGTCCAGATGGTTAGTCCTTTTCACGTCATGTACCTTTTTGCGTCAAAGTGAAAACAATGAAAAGAATACAATAAATTGAAACTAAACTAAAAACATAATTAAAAATTGTTGTCTTGTGTACATAAAACGAAAACAACAACAATGTGTAGAGAAAATGTAACACTCCATTCATTCTTTTTGGTCCTTGAACCCTGATCTGTCCCATCTTTGAGATGATCGTCTAGATGTTTCATTGTTCAAAACAAATAAGAAATTAATTAAAATAAAATTGACAAAACTATTTTAAAATGTACAAGAAGGAGTTTTGGTTTTGGAAATTTTGTTTGATAAAAGCAGCCCCCAACCGCCCAAGGGCTAAAGGGAAGATCTGGCAGTATTCTGGAAGGGAAGAAGAGCCTTGGATAGCTAGCTAACAAAGCCTTGACAAAGTAAGCTGAAAAAAGAACACCTTAGATTGTGAACTCTTCAATCTTCTGTTGGCAAACAATTTAGCATCTTAGAAGAAGAAACCTCAAAGCAAACCTAAAATGTAAATAAGGCTGCCTTCACACTGTTCGACACTTGAGACATGATTTGACAAGCTAAAATTTAAAACAACAAAAAGCTGGACTACTACACTATCATGTCTCATGTGTCGATCAGTGTGAAGGCAGCCTAAGTTTCACTTCCTTTTCAGACCCGCTCCCATTCATCGGCTTCCACTTTCTAACTGATTTCAACGACCTTTCAGAGGCTACGTCTAGATATATCTGTGCTCTAATTCAATGCTCCGTTTCGACCAAGAAGGTCGCTTCCCAATGATTCAAGAATTTTGATAAAGAAACCCCACTTCAAAGTGGTTTACAATTGCAAAGATAAATACCGTGATGAAATTGCCACACAATGGGATGAACTAAGACTGACTGAGATGGGAGTACAGAATGAACCAAGACCTAGTCCGCTTAGCTAGTTGTGAAGAAATAGTGGAGAATAGTCGCCCTAGTTGGCTTATAAATAGAGTATTTTGCAAGTGTTTGAAGTGTGAAAAGCAACAAAGTCTGCTGATGAGTGAATTGGGGACAATTCTGAAACAGCCTGTACAGACATCCCATTGCTACTTCAATAAATGTTGTGAGCTATCTTTGTTGCATTGTGTTAATTGTATAGAATTATAAGTGATTGAACGGTCACACTTTTTTCTTCTACAGATTTCCCTACTTTGACTGGAATAAAATTATCTTACGCCGCGGACCACTTACACTTGGTTTTTCTAAGTCTATTTAACTCACATTGCCATTTACTTAGTTGGCATCGACCTTAATGTCAAAGAAAAGCCACCGAAAGGCCAAAAAATAAAATTTAAATTGAACGGTCACACTATTTTTCTACAGATTTCCCTATTTTGAGTGCCACTTATACTTAGCTGTTCCAGTAAAAAAGGCAGTGTGACCATAACCGGCCTAAAAAGTCAATAATAATTGAAGGGTCACACTTTTTTCCGCTACAAATATCACTATTTTATATGGAAAGAGTCTTCTTGAGGCCTATTGACCATTGACCTTGAGCGTGCGCTTTAAAACAGCAAAAAACTTTGATTTAACTGTATTTTGATATCGGAATTGCTTGCGTGCCATGTGCTTTGACTCTTTTCGACCCTCTCTCAGAGACTAAAGCTGAAAGCACCTTACAGCTCTCGGCTCATGTACCGCAGCTTTTCGATCTAAACAACGAACTCCATCTCAAGAGCCGGTGATTTAGCACGGCGTTTGGCTGTGATCTGCGCTCAGAGCTGTTTTTACGCTTAACCAGCTTCGGCTCAGAGTCGAAAACTGCAAGCTAAATGCTGCTCGCTGCTCTCGAAATGCGGCTTGCCCAGTATCAGGCGTTTAAAGCATGGTTACCCCAGCCATGGCCCCCTGAAAGCCGAACATACTCGCCAATTCTCACCGAATGCTTATGAAGTCATGCCTCACTGTGTGTTAGAGAGAGCAAGAGCCCCATCTTCTTGTAGAAAAAGGATGGAGAATGTTACTATCTCTCTCTGAGCATTCAGTGTGCCAAGATTTGCCAAGAGTAATCGGCCCCCATGGTCAGGGCTAAACAACCCTGGTTTAGAGTAAGCAGCTGCCAGCAAAAGCGATTCCGAACTTAGGTTGTTTTACACTCAGAACAAAAACCGAGAACTTTTTACTTGAATCCAGTATAAACGGTGTCAATAGTACGGTAAGTACGAAAATACTTGATTCAAGTTTCAAAATCTGGGAACTGTTTTAAAATATTTTGATCAAACTTTAAGGTTGTAACGGTTTTAAGTAAACGAACTTACTCTTTAAATAACTGAAAAATATTCTTAATTGAAGTGTAATAAAGGCCTGATTCCAGATGACATAAAATTCATTTTTTATGTTGAAGTTCACATGAATAGAAACACTTTTGAACTGTTTTTTGAAATCTGAATGCTTTTGCAAAGCATTATTATTTGAATGAAGTATTGTGCCGAAATAGAAATTGATGTCATTTGGAACCAGGCCTAAAACTCGTAAGTCAGCCCTCAAAACGATTTTGAAAAGAGGAGGAAAGTTTTAGAGCAGATTCAATATAAAATAATTCGCATTTTACGTTTTAAACGAAGAAGGAAAACTTAGGGAAAAATGGCACCGAAAGGGCCACAGAAACTGAGATGGGAAGACCAGGTGCGGCCAGGCTGTGTGAACAACTGGTGCCAGCTTGCAGGTAACAGAAGCGGTTGAGACCGTTAAGTGGTGGTGATACATATACATACATATCTTTCAAAACGAAAACCGAGATGGTATGTGTGACTTCTGGTGTTCCACTGCACCACGAAGCAAACGTCGAGCGAGAGTATCGTAAAACTATCGCGTTCGAGCTCAAAAGTGACACGACAGCGAAAGTATAGTCGAATTATTGCATTCGAGCTTGAATATGATATATGAATAGGGAAAAAATGATGAAATGCTGTTGTATCGAAAAGTCTCGCAATCGATTGGTAAAGTGAGTCGCAAACGGTATCGAAGAAGATTCGCAAAAACTATCGAAAAAGGCTCGCAAACGAATCTTTTTGCGAGCTATCGAGAACGAAACTTTCTCTGCCACAAACTGAGCGACGAGTGAGTAATTTGTGGATCGTTTGCGAGTGTTTTCTTCGATAGTTTTGCACGTTGATGTTTCACGTAGTATCGTTAGCAATATTTTATACGACTTTTGGTTCTACCGAATAGCAGAAGTAGCCAGTCACCTTTACTTCCCTAGTTGTATAGCCTACACGTTGGAAGACGGAGGAAAAATGAAATTCGTGTTCACATGCCACCATATACCGTCTACCGTCCACCATCATTTGTTTCGTCTTGCCTCATGATGTAAACATGCCAGCTATAAAAGAAAAAATAATTAGGAATTTTGTAAATTTAACAATTGTGTTGGCCTCTGTTAACAGCAGCAGTACATAATACATCGATGGATAGCCGAGGTGTTAGAAAATATCCGACAAATGGGCGATATGGGCGATACGGACTTATACGAAATGTTTATGGTCTGCCTAGTACATCGAAGCATTTGGATGCAACTGAATCGAAGCAGATATTTTAATGACATTAAGTGAATAATATATTTTCATTTATATAACAGTTCTGAATATTTTCAAATTTCATTTGGTGATCTGTTGCGCGGCATTTTCATTTTGACATTCAAATTACGTTGTCTGCATATTTTGTTGCGAATGGCTTTTATTTAGTGGTGGACGCAAAAATATCGTTTGGAACAGCATGAGATAGGAACATTCCCAGCTGACGGTGGAATAGTTTTAAGAAAATTTGGCACGGCAAGTTCTTACGTACCATCTTTGACGGTAGATGGTAAACGGTAGATGGACTGTTGTGTGAATAGGCTATAAGTCATCTCAAGTCCTAATGTTTGCAGACGATGTTAAGCTGTCTACGACGCTATCTTCTCCTGATTCGTATAAATTTCTTCAACTTGACCTTAATTATTTTCAATCTGGGTGCAATGCTAATATGCTCTATTTTAATCACGATAAATGCAAGTTCAAGTCGTTTAACCGCACTAAACCTGCTTTTGAATACATACTCTACTGATCAAAGAGCTGTGGATTGTATTACTTTAGATCAGGATCTGAGCTTTGCTTTAATGACCACATCTGTATGATATCCAACAAAGTTAAGAGTTTGCAGGGTTCCATTAAGCGTTGGTCTTAGGAGTTTGACGATCCATATATAACCAGGCTTCTCTACGTGTCTCTCGTTTGATCAGCGCTAGAGTATTGCTCAAGCATTTGGTCACCTTAGTATAGTTTCTATCAAGATATGCGGGAGTCGGTATAAAAACAGTTTCCTCTTTTCGCACTTAGGGGCTTAAACTGGGCTGCTGATCGCCGTTTGCCTTGCTATAAGGATAGGCAACGACTTCTGAACTTGCTCACTCTAAAAGATCGCATTACTAGTTAAGGTGTAAGTTTCCTGCATAAGCTGTTTGTTGGCGAGGTAGATTCGTCTCTTCTCCTAAGTCTATGTAAACTGCAGAGGAATTCGCCGTATTTGTCCGTTTCGCAAGTGCTTTATGCTTTCCAAATTCCGTGCAATAACTATAACGACCTTTTCCCTACATATTGTCGTTTCAATGCTTTAATTCTCGTTATTTTTAGTTTTTTTTCTTCTTCTTTGGTCTTTGCAGTTGGAAAGAAAGGAGAGGAAAGCACTTATATGAATTTGTTTTTGCTTTATGTAGGCTTATTCCTCGCTTTATTCCCTGGCGTCAAACAACCACAAATGCCTGGCTTGCGGAATGGGCTTGGGCACCTTTGGTTAAAAGATAAGTTAATTTTGACTTACGTACAGCTTTATTTGATATCCTAAACATACCTTATACCATATATATATAAAGTCTATTCAGGATGTATTGTTCAGTTGTCTTAGTTGATTGTTTGTAAAATTTGCTCTCCCCCATTGCACTCGAGTCAGGTATCACGGGTTTGTCTCTACGGCCTTACAGCTGCGATTTGGTTACACTGGACTTGCGTGGTAAACCACTCAAGCCATAGAACTCAGCCAGACGCTTGGCCTCACGCCAACCTGCCTCCACAGCACCATGGACCGTGGAGTAATAATGTTCACTAGATGCTTCGCCCGCAAAACACACAATGGGCTTGTCACAGCGGCTTTGTGGTAGCTCCTCCTGTTGAACTTCACGCTCTGGAGTGGTGGTCACCACGGTAAGAGGCTGCGATAAATCACGTGCTCCGGTGCCCAATTTTTCCGTGTCCATGGAGCGATAGGAATAAGAACCACGGAAATTCTCATTGCTAAACCAGGCGGAGGTTTGAAAGTTACTCGGTTCGGGTATGTGCCAGTGTAGAAAGCGTCGGAACAGGTACATGCAGCCGGCCATAACTTCATCTAAGGGCAGAGTTTCCATATGCCGGCCATTGGCATTGATGATCCAACCGGCCAGTATTCTAGGCTGATAGCTGACCCTATAGAAACCAAAAACATCCTCCAACCAGGCACGTTTAGAGCCACGTATGTCCTTTAAATCCTGCTCGCGCCATAATAAGGTAAACCCAGTCCAATCCTCAGGCCAAAAGGCGGAAGGAAACTCCACAAAGATTTTGTTAACCGTACCAAAGGCCAAACCATCCACGGCTCTTTGTTTGGCCAAAGGCAATTTGGGCTCAAACAGACGCAAGTGTTGTGCCTTCAGCACACCCAGGGAGACGGTGACCACCACATGATCTGCCAGACAAGTCTCTCCATTGCTTAAATGAAGTTCCACCCGCTGGTCATTGCGCTGCCAAATGATTTGGTTAACACGAGTGTTTAGGATTAATCTCTGCTCCAACACACCCAACTCTGACTTCAGTTCCCTTGAACGCATCAAAAGACGTAAGAGTTCCACATAGCCCTTATCCTTCCAGTTAAGCAATATATCACCCTCGCACTCCCAGTAGTCCAGGTAACCCTGTCCGGATACCTGATCCAACGAATCAGAGGCCTCCACCGAATTCTCAAATTTTTGATAATTATCAAAAAACTCACGGGCCACCACCTGATCAATGTCCTGGTACTCGGGTTGACGCAGTGTATCGTAGAACTTGTTGGTCAGGTAACTACCCAGGGAACCACTACAGTGCCTTAACTCCAGCTGACGACTAACCAAGGAATCCCAAACAATGGACTTCAGTCTGTTGGCCACTTGATCGGGTACCACCTCACGATTGGAGCGCACACACTGATAGTTTTCATAAACAGGTCCCGTGGATTCTAAAAGAGGCTCCTCCTGCTTTCTGGCCAGTTCGTAGACAATGTTATCCCTTTCACCGTGACACCATTGGGCACCCAAATCAATGACATTCGCTGCGAACGGTATGGTGTGTATGCGTCCGCCCAAACGTGATTCCGCTTCTATGATCAAAACATTTTGAAAGCCATATTCCAGCAATTTGGTGGCACAGGCTATACCCGAAGCTCCAGCTCCTATAACCACAATCTTGTGATTGCTCATCATGCCCAGACAGAGAGGAAGTCACACTGAAAAGGTGGGCATAAAAAAAAGGAAACGAAATCATGTAAGTTAAACCACTTTAAGCTCAATTGCTTAAATTGAAAATGTAACGGATATAAAGACGGATTAGACAGCTCTCACAAACACACACACACAGACAGTTAGATAAATTTATTAATAGCCGCACAAACTGAGGTGCATTCAGGGGTGGGGGTGTGTAGCTGGACCAGCTGGTTTCGCCAAAAAAGCGGCATTGATTTTTATAAATTTGACCAAAAATCTTCAAGGTTTTTAGCCTTTAGTAATAATATTTCATTTGTATGTATCAGAGAGCGATTGTTGCTTTCACACACACACACACAGAGATAACCACTCACCACTTGACAACAATATGTTTTCTTTTTTCATTTACACATAAATACATAAACACATTTTCCTTTCGGTGATCTCTGATTTTTTTTTTTCTTTTTATGAAATCTCTACTTAAATTTTGCTGAGACAACAATATGTTGTTGTTGCTGCGGCGCAGACACAAACAAAACTGAAGAAATGAACAAAAAAAATAATGAAAAGGAAACCCGAATATCATATGGAAACGTGCTGCTGCCTCACCACCATGCTTATGCTGCGACCAGCAGAGTCTTAGTCAAGGGGATGAACACCCTTTGACTGTAAATGAGTTTACCCTGTGAATGAGTTTACTATGCCACTGCACTCTGTGCGGCGCATGGTGAAAGCTTAAAAGCTTTGAGGCTAAAGCTTGGCCACACACACAGCTGGTTGATTGGACTGGCGGCCGGTAATGTGCGATTAAGAGGCAACTGTTCAAGTGGTTTACCCTGCAAAATTTTATAAAAAAAAAAGAAGAAAACCAAGTAAAAACATTTATAAACAAGATAGAATAAGACAACAAAATCTGGTGAAAGAGCTTAATAACTACTTTAAAGTAACGAAAAAAGTTGTTCCGGGGGAAAATGGAATGAATA